>JABSTQ010009623.1:600000-805210 GCA_013358835.2 Ixodes persulcatus
ATACAAGGACTACTCACATTTTTACACTGATGGATCGAAAACATCACTTTTTGTGGGGTGTACAGTTTATTCCATTACCTTCAGGAAAGTTCGACAACTCCACACTCTTGCAAATATTTTTACTGCCGAATTGTACGGAATTTTAATGGCTGTTGAGTACTTATTAGAGAACAATATCATGAAAGCAATTCTGTTTGTCGACTCCCAAAGCGTTCTTCTAGCCGTTTCGTCTTTACCAGACAGCAAGAACCCTCTCGTGCAATGTCTTCGGGTACGGCTAAACCGAGCACTTCAACTAGGACACCAGATCAAATTCTGCTGGGTCCCGAGCCACGTGGGTATTTCCGGCAATGAAAAAGCAGACTTGCTTGCTGCCTCTGCAAAAGAATACCCAAGACTGCCTCTTGGCCTGCCACACCAAGACCTGAAACCGATCATACAGAAATCGATAATGAAGTCATGGCAGTTGGATTGGGATTTGGAAAAAGAGAACACGCTTCACAATATCAAGCCCCAACCGGGGGTATGGGAGAGTTCCTTCCATAAAGTCTGTCGGGTTGAGGTTCTCCTTCGCCGCTTAAGAATTGGTCATACCTGTTTGACTCATTTGCACCTGCTCTGTGGTGAGGATGTTAAACTTTGCGACAAATGTGGGAAAGATATGACTGTTTTGCACATCCTGTGGCATTGCAAAGCTCTAAACCAAGAGTGCCGAAAATGTTTTCCAGAACTTTTTCGAAATCATCTCCCCTTTCATCCATATTTTCTGCTTGGCGATCAACCATTGGTACCATTCGATCGAGTTTTAAATTTCCTTCATAACACTGGCTTTTTGCACCAGCTGTAACTTGCAGTTCTTTTAGATTACACCTCTAAGCCCTTTGGAAAAACCTTTGTTTGGCGCAATATGGCCTAAGTTGCTCTTGCGCCACAAAACCCCAATCATCATCATCATCACTGCCCAATCACAAAGTTTCGTTCCTGGGGAATATTCGTAACTGGAGCAGTTAATTAAATTCACGAAATGACTAAATAAACAAACTCGGCAGTGTTTGCTGTAAGTCTTTGAGGTTCCGTACCAGCTAGTGGAAATTTTTGGCTTGAGCAGGGTCCACTTGTGAAATGGAGAGAAATCTGAGTATGCAACTTGGCCAATTTTTGGATGTATTGGCTTTTCTTTTTTTGTTTTTATTTATCAATGTTTGCAGGGACCTTCCTGGTGGCCTACAATGAGGTGAAGAAAGGAGCACAGAGAGAAAAGATGAGCATGCTGGAATATGGTAAGGACCGGATAGGGCTAGGAATAGTGTCGTCAAGGAGGAGTCTATAGGTTTAGGATATTGCAGCATTCGGGACGTCCTGTCGCGACAATGTGGAGAAGCCTAGGTGAATGCGCGTCTCCGAAGACCTCCAGCGCTATCTAACGGAGTTATCGTCAAGGCTATTGTGTGAACGAGTAGGTAGTATTTTAGCAGCTGTTTGATTTTTGACAATGCTCCCCACTTGGTCGGCAAACGATTGCCGAGTCAACACCGTCAGTAGTAGTGGACGGTGAAATAAAATAAAAACTTATCGTTATTATTCCACATCCTTATTATCGAACGCGCGATATCTGATCTTTCAACCTGCCAAACTGGTAGTTAGCCATGCTTGACATTGCCTTTTGTTGTGGGTTGCTTCTACATTCGGAGCTGATCAGCCTCAACTCGGCGACAGCTGGTCAGTAGGGGAGCAACGAGAAAAATTTAACAGCCTCTGAAGCCTCGATAATGGTTCAGCTTTTTTTTTTTGTACATAGCACTGCAGGCCTTCTAAGCCACGCGCTCACCTGGGCTTTTTCATGTCATCCACAACTGTACCTATTAAGCGAAACAAGACATTTTCCAAGTAGCATCATGAAACAAGTTTTTCGGTTTGGCTGTCTGGTGCTCAATTATAAATATTTTACGCTCCTCAGGTGTGGAACAAGAGTCACTTCCCGTTTGCACGGGCCAGTTTTTTAAAAGGTAAATTACGAGGCTCGCGTTTATTTTCTTCTCAACTCCCCGACTTTTTTCCTAACCTAATGGCGCCGCGTCTTAACGAAACAAATGAGCAGAGGATTGCTTTTTGGCAAATTATAATCTCTTTAGCGGGGGCCGCAAGCCTCAGAAGTAACAAATCAGGAGACAAAAAAACGGGAAATAACTTGTGTGAAAAAAATACATAGTTTTGTCCTAATACTCGGGCTACATTGACATTAACCTGACGATGTTGGTAGAGTGACGTCATTGGCACCCAGAGGCAGGACTGGCTGAAAAAGTATAAAATTTGCGCCTTATACTTCGTTGCGCACGGTTCTCGCTTGCATCTGTGTCTGAGGCACCCGTAGATCTGTGGATCGTTCAAATCCCCATAACCAGATTCAGGTTCCCGGAACCCTCGGCAATAACAATCACTGCTCGTGGCGGGAGCACGCCCCTGTCGTTTCGGTTCCCCATTAGTCTATTCCTACAGCGTCACCGACAAAGAGACGTGGTGTTCGGTATTCTAGATTTATTTTGGCTTTTGCATTAGAAACAACTCAAATTCTGTAATAATAACAATAATAATATTTTTGTCACGATTTACTTCTCCCCCCACTGCAACAACACACCCCAAAATTGAATCCAACCCCATCCCCAGCTCGCAACCCTAACCAGAAATTTGGAAAACTCGCCCAGGTTGGCAGTCTCAAATGAACCCCAGAGTCTCGGACACCAGTTTTCGCGTGGGTAATTCAAGTTCAAAACTAGAAACACGTTGCAGGGCCCCTTCAGCTAACAGACGACAAAAATGTATGCCCATCCCGCGCGGTAATCAATCGTCCCGGGGCGCCACGACCGCCTCCTTCCCGACAAGTTTGGTTCTTCGTCCCAGTGCGCCGCAGCCGCGACCCCAGCGTGAACGTGGTCCTGCTGGAAGACCTGGCCGCGGTGGGGGGCGTGGCGGTGGCGGCGACCTGCATGGGCCTTGCGGCCCACCTGGGGAACCCGTTCTACGACGCCTTGGGCTCGCTGCTCGTGGGCACGCTGCTCTCCTCGGTGGCTGCCTTCATCGTGTACTCCAACGCGGCCGCCCTGGTCGGCCGCTCCATCCCCTTCGAGGCCATGCAGCAGATCAACAAGGAGCTGGAGAGCGACGTGATGATCAGGTGACGGCGCGTCGTGGAACGGAACGCGTCGGGCGTGCTTCGCAAAGTAGTACCCTAAAATCCCGAGAGATGCGCCGCCCCCGAAAGGCTAACCCGCCCTCTATTTTTGGCTTGATTTTTTATTTTATTTCAAACACCGTAAGATGGCCCACTGCTAAGTAATCGTAGTGTTCGGATCAATGACGACCTCGGCGTAAATGCGTCTAGCTAGCTGTGGCGCGATATAAGCAAACATCGCTGGCTGGGAAGTACAGTCATCTTTGCTTGATTGCCCCTTGCCGCTATAACAGGCTTGACAGAGACACGTGATCTAATAATAGCATTTTTTAAACTTTTTCTCGATTGCTCACCGAAAGTTAGCCCACTCCAGATTTTCACCCGATTTTCTCTCGATTTTAGGTGGGCTATCTCTCGGGAGTTTACGGTAGGTGGAAAGGCAGCATGCTATCAAATGTGGGACAAAAGGGTGAATCGATTGAAGTGTAACTGTAAAATGAGATGGCGGGCCGTCGTGTCTAAAGAACGGAATGGAAGTGCATCTGGTGACAAAATGTGATGCAGTAGCATATGACAGTATATGTGTGACAAATTAATATGAGACAATGCGGCGTGTGACAAAATAACGTGGAAAAACAGCACGTGGAAAAAAAATTGGGGCAAAAAGGAGAATCGGCATGGTTACGAAACGCGTTGTGACAGGCTAAAGAATGCATAACAAAATATCTTATGGCAAAAATACGATGAAATTGCATGTGGCATTATGTTTATGCCAAGTAACACAGTACAGGACAAAAACAGCGGGAGATGAAACGGCATGTGACAAAATAACAATCAAGTGGAACGTGACAAGGGCATGTGGCAAAACAGCACGTCGCGAGGCGTGACACAATGCCACGTTACGAAGTATGCGACTGAAGGGGCATACTGCAAAATGGTACGCAATGCGAGAAGACACAGCAAAATGCCACTTTATGAATAGTGGGCAGTAAAATAGTTGCACAGTTGTGAACAAAAAGTGACTCATGTCAATGCAGTAGTGACAAAACCTGCAAACAAGGTGACAAAATGTTCCACACTGAACCCTCACTATCCTCAGTCCCATGACTTCTTTGTGGTGTTGTGCCATGAATGGCATTGAGATAATGGTTTAGAGAAAACTAATTTTTTCAAGTACTCATACAAACATAACAGGTTGCAAACCTGTGTATGTTCAGTATTTTCCCCGTGATCTAAGCCTGTGCAAGGGCCGACATGTATTTAACGCATTACTAGTAAAGAATTACTTCTACCTAGTTACTTTTTTCGGTGACAAGTAACGTATTTAGTTACTTCATACTTAGTTAAGTTTGAGGCCAAGTATAAGTAACAATATTTTATTACTTTTGAGGAGTAACGTGTACAACACCACAGCCTCATTTTAATTCTAACCTAAGCGTCTATTGCTATAAAGGCAGATTGGCAACCCGGAGAACAACTAAGCAGTATGACAGTGTAGCAACATTTATCGCTGAACACGTCAGTCAAACTCTACAGCTGGGAATCTCCTTTGCCCAAAGAATACAATGAGGTATACTGCGCTGCGATGTTACACTTAACACATAAACACGTTAACTATGCGACGATATGGAAGACAGATGACATTAATTTTCAATTCCATGAATTATCGGGCAATCTTCATCCTTCAAAACAAGGGTATAAAGAAGGAAGAAGAAGAAAAAAAAAATAAACAGTTGTTAGTCTGTGCTTTCACGAGTATGTCATGTTCTTATGTCTTCCATATCGGCTCATAGCTTACGTGTGTATGTGTTAAGTGTAACTTCGCAGCGCAGTATACCTCATAATGTCAAACCAAGTAGCCCGAATCCAAGCGTTGTTCATACAATAAGGTTTGTTGGTTGAACCTTCTAGAATCGTGTACAGACCGAATGTAAACCTGGAGGTTGCCAACGCGGGAAGGCACAGGACCCATTGTCAACTTTGAACTTTAGGAGCAATGGGAACAAACGAGAGGGAGGAGTCCCGGATTCACCAGCTCTTTCTGAAGCACAGTACTGCCGTTCCTTCGAGCGCGTCAATAGAACGGCTCTTCAGCTTCTCCGGTGATGTATTCTCAAGGAAGCGGGGGGACGTAACTGATGAAGACTTCGACAGTCAGCTCAAGTGCAAAGACTACTGAAAAGAAAACAAAACAAATTAACCATGAAACAAAAGCAGTTGTGTATTTCGTCATCCAAGTAACGAGAAATGTAACTTGTTACTTTGAGGTGAAGTAACTCGTTCGTTTTGAGAATCGGTAACGAGTAATGTATTGAGTTACTTTTTTTTGGTAACGTGTACATGTCTGTGCATGTGCATTGAAGCATTTGTTTAACAAATTCAGCTGAATAGCCTCAACAGGTTTGTTTGCACCCGATCAACGCAAGTTTATAATATAATAACAACAATCTTTATACGTGAGGCCTAGAAAAATTCATGTTATTACGAGGCCAGGCGAATAATGCGCGTGCATCTGCAATCCAGCCATCGGGATCTTTTACGTTCAGATATATTCCAAGATTCCCAAAAATGTTAGAGTACGGGGGACGCGACGAAGTGCCTCATTCCTGAGTGACGGCTAAACCCGGAAACCGTTTTTTAAATCTTTAAAGCCTGGCGAATAATTGACGACGAGCTGCGTTCGTTCCAGCTGCGCCAGCCATTCCAAACAGTCTAAGTTACGTCCACCAGTAACTGCATTGCTTGTCGTCGTTGTTGCCTTGTGTGTTGGCTGGAGTAGTTTCTTTTCTTTACTCTTGGATGTCCAGGGCCATCCACGACGTAAAGGCCACAGACATGGGTAACTTCGTGGTGCGATACAAGGCGGAGATCGACATCGACGGCAGGGAGTTGACCCGTTCTTACTTGGACACCCAGGACTTGGAACTCCTGCTAGAGGTGCGTAACCGGCTTCCCTCTCGACCCCATTTCCCGTTCTCTACGTCTGCCTCAATGTGCGTTTGGGCTTTACGTGGTATGTAATGGAGCAGGTTGTAAACGCTAAACGCTCATTCTCTCCATGCATTAATTATTGATATTAACAGTTTCGTCGGTTGGTGAGAGCAAAGATGAGCATTCAAGCCTTGTTTTTCGCTGTTTGTTACCTGATATTGTTTTGCTAAATGTTTGGTGGTACTTGTGCATTATTTATATGGGGTTCTGTTTTGAGACGTTTCACAGCGGTAACCTGTACCAATTACAGCCCGAAGCCGTAATAGACACACCAAGTCAGACGAGTTATACCTACCATCTTTTTTTTATGCGGCTTAGCCAAATGGCTGTCCTCGAACAACTGTTTTGCCTTGTTTTGCACCATCAGATTCCACCGTTTTAAGGATGATTATTACCCTTCAAAAAAAGGATAATAAAAAATATTCCAAGAAGCGAAAGTGTGCAGGCTAGTTGGTTAGGAAACGTCATGATCTAAACACCGAGACACGGAGGAAATTTCCTCCGTGTGTCAAAGTTCAGATTATAAAAAAAAAAAAATTTATTATCCTTTTTTAACTGCTTAATTTTTTTAATTTTTTTTTTTATATTATTGCGTGTATTGCTTCTCCTTCTTCTTCCTTTACCATGCTCACATTTCAATTCAATAAATATAACTTATTGTAAATATGATATAGCTACCCATTTTTCTAACGATGGAGTCGGCTATGTGTGTGTCCTATTTCTGCCACTACAGAAGCGTTGCTGAAAGGCACTTTTGAACTATTCGGACCATTTAGATCATTCTAGCGATTGAAACCATCAAACACTTTCAGGAGGTGTCGAGGATAGAGACGATAGAGCAGTTGGATGCTTTCATGCTCAAGCACGGCGAGAACATTGTGGATTTGCTCGGTGCTCAGGTGGATCGGATTGAGAAGAACCTTAAGGTGGGTCCTTCACTCTTTTTTTTTGCTGTCCATTCCAATGGCGGCGTTCTTCCCTCTATTGTCGAAGTTAGCTTAACTGCTGTGGGCAACAAATTTATTAGAAATATTGATTTCCGACATTCAACGGATCTATGTATTTTTCTTTTGTTCAAACGAGGGGGTATTTAAAACCGGAGAACTTCCATGCTACAAGTATGCTAAAGTGCCATCATAAGAGTTGCACTATGGAGAGAGTTGCAGGCGAGCTTGCAGTATATGTTTATGTTGAATACCTGATACCGAGGGTATTCTTCGTGCTTGTATACTTTTAAGGTGAACGTAAGAGCTACAGAAAGATCCAGAAGGACACCTTATTTCTGTACAATGTTGGAAGTCAGCTCTGATTCGTGTTCTGTGTTGCACAGTGTAAAGTTTGATTTAAGTATCTATTAGCCTGATAACATCTGGCAGTTCTTATACAGGGTGTCTAGCGACCGGGAAAACCGGGAATTGTCAGGGAAATTTTAATTACCGGGGAATTGTCAGGGATATTCTCAAAAAGCGAGCCCTGTCAGGGAGAATGAGCCGTAAACGCCATCGAGTTCCCTGAGCAAAGACTTGACGACTTGGGGGCAGAAAAATAGGGAATACATTCTGCTTAGAGCGGAGCGTGGGCTCTGCTCACCCGATGTAGAGCGTGCTACCCGTTGCAAAGGGAAGAGCCGACAAATTCAGTCCAAGCCTTGGATTGGATTGAATTTGATTGAGGGCGCGACACTAGGCTAGATTCAGTTAGAGCTACTAGATTTAGTAACAAATGGGAAAGCCGCAGACCCCAATTTAATCCAAGCCTTAAGCCGAAAGTGTGCATCTGGAGGCCATGCGGCCATGCTACCATTCGGTTTTTGACGTGTGTGGTTGAGCGTCGTGTTTTTATGGTGTTTCCGGGATGGGCCTCTTCGCTGACAATGTCGACGGCAAGAAAGTGCTCGTTTAATCCGGACTGGAACTTGAATATTTCAGAATATGCAAGTTGGATTAAGCCTGTGCAAAATGATCCTCACAGTGCTCAATGCTCAATGCCTTGTGTTGTAGTGGTCTTATATACAAAACTCCCTCTACAGTGGTCAGGGAATTTCACCTGAAATTGTCAGGGAAAACCTGGAAAAATCTGGGAATTTCAAAATATTAATTTGCTAGACACCCTGTTATAACAAGCTAAAATAATTTGTATGAATTCTTTTATTTGTGTTTTGTCGGGTTTTATGGAAGGTAGTGCTCTTCTGACATCTTGTGACTTCACATGACAGCTTGTAGTGAGATCCAAGCTTCTCTGTCAAATCTGACGGTCATTTCGTCAAATCTGATCAGATGATCAGCAGATCTGATCTGATATTGTCTTCATGCTCGTCATCCCCCTGCAATAATGCACTTTGGGCACTGCAGGTACATTAAATAAATGTCGTCTTTGCAGAAACGTCATCCAGAGGTGCGACACGTTGACCTGGAGGTGCTTTGATCCGCGGCGCTCCTTGTGGGAACTGCTTCGCCTTGGCAGTGCTTATTTAAACAGGCCTTTGTACATACAGTCATAAAGGAACAACCTGATGGGTTGACCATACCAATGCATCATGCTGGATTTCATTATGTTTGTTGCAGTTGCTTGCCCTTTTCAAATCTTTTCCATTACGTTGGCAGTTTAAATGTTGCTTATTGTTTTAACGATTTTGTTTTTACAAAAAACCTTGCATGCTGAAACTTTTGCAACTACATAATGAATTTTTGTTTCGAGGTTTACATTTGTGGTAATACATAGTAGGTAAGTCCTTCCATCCAAGAAATAAGGGGAAAAAACTGATGTTTGCACTTAGTGGGCTGTACTTGGTGATGAAGGTGCTTTTTCGAAGGTGTATTAATGTATTTGAGTGGTGATAATGCACTTAATGCAAGGATGCAAGCGAGATGGACAATCATAATAATAATCTTTGGAGAAGGGGAACAAGGGGACAAAGAATAAACACAAATCTCCAAACACAGCTAGGTGACTGGTGCTGGTGCACGACTGGTCCCTGGTTGGGTGGCGCTTAGTTTGTCAAACAATGTTTTTGCGAACGCCGACTTTTCATCGAAAGACATTTTTGCGAATGGTCGGCTGCCGCGAAGCGGCATTTACGGGTGGGCCAGATGAGTTAACACTTTTGTAATGAGCCGCCACAGACTGAACGCAGGGGGGCGTGTGGGTTAGCACTCGCCCCAGTGATTCGCTAAAATGTCGATTCACTCACTTGTCCGCTTTTCGCTAAAACGTCATTCGCTCATGCGATATAGACCCGTCCCTGGTGTGACTCCAGGAAAAAAATCCGCCTTGGGCGGATTTCTTTCAGTCGCGGACCAGTCACCGAGCTGTGATTGGAGATTTGTGTTTGTCCTTTCTGCCCCTTGTTCCCCTTCTCCGGGGATTATTATCGGTATTTTAGTGCCTGGTTTTAGCCTGTGAAATCTTTCCCTGGAAAACGGTAAAAACAAAATCCCTGGAATAGTGAGTCCCAGGAAGCACCGTGATAAGACCAATGAGGTCAAGGTGACGTTTAACAACAGCAGCAAACGTGCGTTGACACATATGCACTAGTTTTTATTCCGTCCTCCCAGGTGGCACGAGTCGGCCGTCTCAAGCAAGTCTTCTTGGTCTATCCACCCGCGATATTACTCGTAGCCTGCGTCGCAGGCAACTAGGTGGTGCCACGTGTCCACTCCTGCTTGCTGGCCGCCAATGCGCTGTTTGGTTCACTGCAAAGCCGTATATTGAGAGCAGAGTGTCGAACCGGAACCGAACCAAACCGAAAACCGGAACCGAACCGTTATTTTTAGCCGAACCGCAACTGAACCGAACCGAAATATTCGCCGCCATCTTGGAACTGAACCGGAACTGAACCGGAAAAAAATATAACGGTAACCGGTTCAAAACGGTTCATGGGGATTTTTTAATTTTTTTATTACAAAATGAGTGTTCGAGAAGTAAAAATTGGCAGCTGTATTTCCATGTAGTGATCAAAGTGTCATATATCGAATTGCAATGTATGAAAAAATGTGGGTTTTCGTGGCGCTTTTGTATTGGCACTACGATTAATCATGTGTCACATGGTCACGTGACGTCATGGTGTCAAAATATGCTGCCAAATAATGTCACGTCACGTGGCCTTGTGACGTAGTCGCGTGACTCACAACGTCAAGTCGGCTTAAATTGAGTATGTCACTATAGTCCGTTGCAACTCAAGAAGGTAAGGTGAGGGAAAGGAAGGCCGGGGAGGAGGAAGCAGGCGGAACGCTGAAGAGAGGTGAAGGTTTCCCCCTTTCTTCTCCAGCGTTCCGTCTGCTTCTTTCTCCCCGGCCTTCCTTACCCTCGCGCTACCTTATTGAGTTGCAACGGACTATGGATGTGTTAGTGTCGTTGGCATCGTGATGCCATATGCCTTCACCACTTCTCACGGCGAGTCACGTGACATATCGTGACGTACGCCATTGTCATGAGCCCGAGTCGAGTGCTCGAGTTCTTGACAACCAACATCGTCAAAAATTCGTGTTGGCTCGTGTTCAATCAAAGATAAGAATAGCTGGACTCTAACACCGGCGGTATACAATTGGCGTCAGATCACATCACCGCTTGTTCTAATAGCGAGTTGAGAAGGGGAAAGCTATTTCTTTCCTTTATTTTTTCTGCGTCTGCCATTGAGCGGAGAAAAAAACTAATTGGTGTTTTTGCAAGCTATCAACATCAGGGATTAGCTCGGTATTTACTGAAAGTTCAAAAATTGTCGCATAAACCATTTTACATGTACACATCATTGAGGCAGCCAAACATGTTTTCGTTGTTGCTGAACTGTCCCATGAAAGTTGACCCCGAGATTAGAAGCATTCAAACGACTGAATATGGCTTATCAATCTGACGACAAATAAAACTACAAGTGTGTACGGCATGGGATACCTGAAAACAAGATTCTATTGGCCTTAGAGGCAGCCGCTCAAATTCTCTCAGTTTTGTTTAAACTTCACAGTTTTTGGGTGCAAAATAAGATCAATGGAGGATTACTGTTAACAAATGACACAAACATAATTGTCGTATTGGCACCTCCAAACGGAGGAGGGAGTCCCTCAGGAATAAGAAGTATTCTCTGGAGCAGAATCGTCAAAGGAAAAGAGGGAGGGGGGGTCGCAAACATACTGTGTAGTAAAGGTTCCTCTGCTCCGCTTCCTTGGGCGCAGACCAGACAGCGTGATCCCGCAAAACTACTTCGTTTGCAAAATCACTCCTGCCAGAAAGCGCGTTCTCGTGGTGCCAGACGCTCGCGCTGTTTCTCACGACGCTCCACCAAGAAAGAATAATTTTTGTTTCTGAATACATTAGTTGCACTGAGCGCGAACCTTCTGCAGCGTGCATTGTGCACCACGGGATTTGATTTTCTCAGCAAAAAGTGATCTCTGACGGTCTGACCACTAGCATATAGTGCAATGATGTCACGTGCAAACCATGTTAAACAGCAGTTTTCTGGTTAAATGTGATGTTCTCAACACAATACTCGGTTCCACTTTAAGTGTGAGCGTATCAGAAGCTAAAAGAGCGAGCTCCGGACTTCCAGCGTTCTTGCCATGCATGCACGCTCCTGCAGTGCAAGCACTGGTCAGGACCACATCCTCGCGCTTGTAGCATCGGCTGCGTTTGGACTTGAAGGGGCCCTGCAAAGAGTTTCTGGCTATTCTTTTTTTTTTAATTTGCATAGCGTTCACTCTAACTAGCGAGAGACTCTAGCAACACAATAAACATAAAATAAAAAAAGGCTGACGTATTTTAACATAATAGGCGAAATAAGTTCAGAATTTGGAGCACATTTTCTTTTGTTGAGGAAGTACTTGGTCTAAACCAATAGAGAACCTAAACGACAAGAGCGTGCAACAACCATGCGCGATCTTCCTAAACGTTGAAAATTAACATCCAATTATAAAGGAGTGCACGCCCCACAAATTTACGGGTGTTCAAGTAAAAACTGTGGGTTTCCCCTTTTAGGGGTACCACTTAGAAACACAAAGGTTCCTTGGGTCCGGATAAAAACGTGTTTATTGACTCAATTGTCACACGCTTGCCCTGAGGGTCAACAATGTTGGAGATGATGGCGCTGTCTCTTTTGACAGGATCGCCAGTCGGAATCCGCGCTGCCGCAATTGACAGTATCACGGAGGGGGAGGATCAGATAAAAGAAAGGAAGGCTCCGTCGAGCACAGCCTCCCCCAGCGAGAGTCCTGCCCGTTGGATTAGGGCCGTCTTATATAGCCTGCGGGAATGGACGCGCCCAGGGTGGGTCGGATGTAGGTTGGCTCCCCAGAGGGGCGGACGCGTCCAAGTCATGATCCCGAGGGGTGTGCCTTCGGCAAATCACCCGAGAAGGACGAGGGAAAGCCGCCCACCAGGGAATACGGCTTCGCCCTCGCATCCGGGACGCGCCCCCACGTGGCGACGTCCCACGGCCTGCCTGAGCTAGGCCTAGATAGGGATGCGGGGAACACGTGGTTCCCACAAAACATGAGTGAGAGTCGCGTGCTTGAAGGGATCAAAAGGGGTCACTTGCGTCTATTCTCACGCTCTAGACCAATGTCGTCACTGAACGCTCGTGTATGACACTGATAGGCAGGCCTTTCGAAGCAGCATTTGGTTTTCTTCGTCCCTGCAGTGCCCCTTTAGGGTGAAACGAAGTATAACGAAGTGGCTGTCAAATTGTAAAGTTTGGCACAGGCACGTAGCCAGGATTTTGATTCGGGGGGGGGGGGGGGGGGGGGGGCAGGGGGCGGGGGCGCTTATGACAAAATACTGTATGAGGAGAGGGAGAGGAGGCCCCAGCAAAATGGAAGATTTCGGGGGGGGGGGGGGGGGGGGCGAGCCCCATGGCGGCCCCCCCCCCCCCCTCCCCTGGCTACGTGCCTGGTTGGGCAGTATGTATAGCAGTCTCGCAATGATATGCGGCAGCCTAATAAAATGTTAGAGCGCGCATCACTGATAAAGCACAGAGTTGTCAAATCAGCCCCCAAAACAAGAACACGTAGAACCGAATATAACTTTAGCCTCCCGAGAATGTATTCTGCAAAGTTTCGAGCTCGTGCAATTCAATGTCCTCGATAGGCATATAAGTGATTTGGGAGAACATTAAACAAATGTTTTATTTTGAAGCTGATTTAAATAACATATGTGTTCCTGACACATATTCAACTTCTCAAACATGTAGAAGTATGTTGCTCCTTTTATGTGATGAACAAGAATTTTATGTGTCTGTGGGCTGGACGAAAACAAAGTACATAGTGCGCTTGGCGGAACTATGACGATTGCGCACGCAAACCGTCAGAAAGTGACCAATTAAAGGGCAACTCCGGTCCAGCCTTTCGAATTTGGGATTATGACTGTTTTTAGCGCAGTCAGCGTCCCTGAATTGCAAGGTGTAATTTTTTTCTAATGAGGTCACGTAATATAAAATTACGTGACCTCATTTCGAAGCCAAAGGATCCAACCCCTCCTGAATCGCAAAGTGGTGTGGTATATAAAGTGAACTGTCAGGACTGTGACAAGTGTTACATCGGAGAAACCGGCCGCAAACGGAGTACCCGCCTCAAAGAGCACAAAAGAGACGTGGAGAAGGCAACACACGCCACAAGATCAAAAACTGAACTGGTGGAACATTGTTGGACGACTGGTTACACTTTTGACCTCGCGAACGCTGTGACCCTGGCACGTGAAGAACGGTGGGGCCCCAGAAGATTTCTGGAATCATGGTGTATTCGCAGTGACCCATCCGCCTGTAACACTAACCGCGGCCCCCTCCCCGACGTCTACACCGACATCCTGAAATAACTTTTATTATAAACTCACATCTACAACGGAAAAAAAAAAAACAAAAAAAAACCGAGAACCGACGATGTTTCTCGATGATGATGATGTCTCCCGTATGCCATGGACGAAGAAGTCGGCAGAACCAGCGCTACAGATGAAGAGAAGGAAGAAGCGAGCCTTTGGTTGCTGGTAGCTAGTCGGGTGTTCCTAGCTGCACTGATGATGTCTCCCGCATAGGAGACGAAACGTCTACCTATAAATTGTTGGTATTGTTACGCAAGTCGGAGGTATTTGTTTTTAATCATGATTCCCGGCTTTTGGAACATTTTTGCATGCAAAGTTTAACGCGATTATATACGCATTTGACCGCAGCGCCCTTTTCATCCATGACAGACAGATGGATGACACATGGCCGAGCGGTTAAGGCGATTGACTACAAATCCATTGGGGTCTCCCCGCACAGGTTCGAATCCTGTCGACCGCGCGAACATTTTTTTCTTTATTTAAGACGACAGATGGGACGCCAATCGATGTGAGCACGGACGCCGGACGGACGGACAAGGCTAGACCCTAAAAAGCTTCGCCCCTAAAAAGAAACCGCAAACCAGTCGCTTGCGTACTGTCTCTGCTTGTCGCCTGATTCAAGAACGTGAAAACGCCGCCGTCCTATGCGCCAGCTTTCCCGCAATGTTTCTCCTCCTGTCACGTGATTTCCCGCCTCGCTGTAAGTGGCCAGCGCGGAAGCTGCCGCTCTGCCGCGGCGAAAAATTTCCAACCTGTTGGTGGAGCCGTGCCGCTCAGCCGCTGGGGCTGGCCAGAGCGCCGCGACGGCAGAAATCGCGCCGCTCTAGAGTCAAAATCGCTGCATGTGAAACCCGCTGCGCTCTAAAACTCGCAGCGCCCTCTCTTTGTCGTCGTTCCAAGCGCTTGCGTGACTGGTTTCCTTCCGCTCTCCCGGGGTGGCGGTCCCGTCGCGCGTGTCTACTCTCTGCTACTCTCTGCCGGGTGCCTAGTTTCCTCCGGCTCCTCGGGGCGGCGATAGTCGTCAGACGAGTTGCCGTTCACCGTTTTCATTTTTACTTCTCTCGCCCTAATGGTGAGGCCGCGTACAGTCGGGACTTCCGAAGAGCAACGCGCCTACGAAGAGCAACGGCGGGAACGGCAACAAGAATACCAGCGGCGGCGGCGGGCGGCAAACACCACCGATGAAGACCCTGCATAAATGTATTCGTACCTTTGTTCAAAATTTTGTGTCACGGTTGTGTCGTGTGCTAAACAGCTTCGCTGGTCATCCACCTTCACAGAGTAGAATGACTCATGTTTTTTTTTTCAAGTTTTCCTTTCTGTTTTTGTAATTATTTTTATCGTGTCGTGATTACCGAATATCCCTAAAGGTGCTCCACCCCCGATAGATAACCCAGCCCTAATTTTAACACTTTTTTTTTCAAAAAACTCCGACAGATAGCCCACTCATGGTAATTGCAGTCTTTAGTCTTTATTTATTTGGCTCTGGAGAACCGCGGCACCGCGGAAAGGCAGCAGACCGTACCATATGGAGGTCCGCGGTGCCGCGTCTAGTGACCATGATAATGTGATGAGTATATACATGCAAGATGAGTGCCGTGAACAATTCTGAGCTCGGCCGAAATTGGGTTATTTAGCTACGGCGGGAGATAAGCAAATATTTCTGACTGGGTAGGGCAGTTGTCTATGCTCCATTGCCCCTCGTTTGGCAAGTCACAAAATACAAAAAGGAGCATTTTTAAAATGTTTCTGGATCGCACACCGAAAGTTAGCATTTACTCTCTTTTTCGGGCGGGCTATCTCTCGGGATATTATGGTAGAGAGATCCTCGAGAAGTAAGTGCCAAATGTTAAAAATTTGCAAAAGGAAAATGAAAAACAAAAATAAAATCGGATCGTTTTGTTTTTGCTTGTGGGATGGCAAGTTTTGCTTCCATCAAGAAAGAAAGAAACAAAATTGCCTAATATGACTCGCTATAACTCAAAGGTGTCTTGTTCGTCGTCCCCACGGACGCAAACCGCGCTTGGTTTCGGCGACGGCTGACAAATGCTCGGTTTCTTTTCCGAATTCACAAACTGCAAGTGGTCTACCACCAATTTCACACGTCTCACACTGTGGTATCTCCAACCAAAGACGCGGGACCACTTCATCTTCCGACTTCAGGGGTCAAAGGAAGGGGAAATGTGGCTGATGCGCACCTATAAAAAAAAAAAAAAAACCGTCTCCGGAAAAAAAAAAAAAAAAAACTCCAAGAGTGGCGAGACGAGAAAAGCTCATTATCCTCGGCTGCCCGATAAAAGGCTGCGGCCCCCGACAACGACTCTCGGGACGACGATAAAGCGGGCGCCCATAAAAAAAAAACGCGGTCATCGCGCGCTTTCCGGTTACCGAATCCGCATTGGGATTGGCCACCTAACGTTCTGCGGGCCTACTCAAAACAACCCCTCTCGCTCACGGACGACGTCTTCCTTCCCTGCTTGGAGGTGCCGTACGTCCACCGGACGGATCCTGGAGTTTTTGTGCCTGTTCGGTGGTAGGGCCGATCGAGCGCCTCGGAAACCGCCTTACTCCGTCGGAGTCACTCACAGCAGTGTCAAAAGTGCATCGTCACGGCCAAGCATGTAGCCAGGGGGTGGGGGCATGGGGCCCGCTTCCCCCCCCCCCCCCATCCCCCCCTGAAATCTTCCATTTGGCTGGGGCCTCCTCTCCCACTTCCCCCTTACACAGCATTTTGTCCTACGAGAACCAAGCTGCTATCGCTGCTTGGTTCTCGTAGGCAGCATAGAAACAAACATCGTTTCCAGTAATTTATTTTATGCTTCCGCCGTGTCATTCCTACATACTGACTAAAAGGTTTTTACTGTCGAAAAATTGCTTTTGCTTTCATATACAGCACCGATTTTACGCTACAGTGCAAGAAATTGATCGTGATCCGCGTGCTGAACGACGAGAAGAACCTCCTTTTGTCCGCCATTTTGCCTGACCAGCGCGCCCCCTTCAGTTCGCTGGAGTCGCGAATAGCTGTATGCTTGCCGGAACTGTGAATAGCGGCTATTGCCCTGCGTTGCGCCCCCCGCAAAAAAAAAAAAAAAAATAAGTTTTTTTTTTTTAATTTTGTGAAAGTGATAGATCGAAAGACCAGGATTACGGTCGGAACGCTTCTCACCACTGCGCATGCGCGCTTCTGGCATTCTGTTAATCGACCTTTTCCCAGTAACGAGCGCCGTCTGCGGAGTTGTCTTCGAACTACGAATGAAAGGCAGCCCAACTTGCCTCCGCCCGTCAGAACACATTGGCATCGTGCCGTGGTATGCGGGGCGCAAGTTCGTCTGCTTCTTTTGCAGGGGTTAGGGTGACGTCAGAACGCCGAGCTCTGATTGACTCTGATCGAAGGATAGTGGGTAGACCTCAAAGCAAGCTGCCTTAAGGCAGCTTGAGGCAGCAGCCAATCAGAGCTCAGCGTTCTGACGTCACCCCAACCCCTGCAAAAGAAGCAGACGAACTTGCGCTCCGCATTGCTTTTCGTATCCTTTTACGCTACTAGCGTACACACTCGTACAGGAACGAAATACGCGCAAAGATAGGTGCTGAACATGTCGGTCGACCGGAACTTTGCCCTGCTAAAAGGGCGACAAGCGGGGAGCAAGGTCAGGGCAGGGGGTTTACGCATGCGCAGAAGCTTACTGGAAAAAAGAACAAAAAAACTTTCAGCCTTTCCACTCAGGTGAAGAAGGAAGATCAGCGGAGCTGTACAATGGAAAGTAATGGCCGGCCACAAGTCGGCAAGCCGAGTGTAGAGTTCCTGTATCGGCTCCCTACGGGAACCAGAGTTGCGCGTTCATGCATGGCATGTGGATCCAGCTCCTCACGTGATTGAATTCGGCGAATAGCAGCGCCGCGCGTTCGAGGCGCGCGGCGCGCTCAAAAGCCGGGGAACGTACGCCGGGGCGCGTGCAACGTCTACTTTGCTGCACGACACTTGATCCGGCTCCTCACGTGATCGGATCTCGGCGAATAGCGGCAAGGGCGGCACGCGGCACGTGGAATCAAACGCGCAACTCTGGCTCCCGTAGGGAGCCTATAGACGTTTGCAAGCATGGCGTCCCGGCTGGTGCCCCATCCGTGCAAGCACGTGCAGCATGCACGTGACGATAGCTTTGGCAGGCCTGGAATTCCACGTGCTTGCTCACACGAGGAAGAGCATGGCGGCCACCAGATGCCCTGTTTGCAATCGTCTATTGGCGACGTGAGCGATCGAAAGCGTCGCTGTGGTCGGCCCACCACAATTGGCCGAATCCTGACGTCAGCAAAGGATGTCTCATCGGCGGAAATAAGAGGAATGTAAAAACTTCAATTTTGACGGTCTTTGCAGTGTTGCTTTGAGAGCGCTATGATTTCAGGCTTCCACCTGTTCATTACAAACACCATTGAACTTGTTGTTCACAAGGTAATGACGTCACGAAAGGTAACCAAACGAGGGCGCCACCGAAGCATCTCGCCGCTAATACAGGAACTCTAGCCGAGTGGAAAGGCTGCCGCCATCTATGAGTGACGGCGGAACCAGATATGTGGCTTGCCGCCGTCGCTCATAGATGGCGGTAGGTATCCAGAGTTCGGTGTCTTCATTTCTTTGCGGGGGACACGATCCTGGGGAAACTAGCCCTTAACAGCTCCGCTGTAAAAGGTCCATTTGGTTCAAAATAGTTCGGCAGAACATCCACCTTTTGGGTGACTGACGCGTTCGCGTGGCACCACTCGAGTGAACGCGAAGACGATGCTGAGATCTGCGAAAGAGCAGTCAGCACACGAAGAAACCGCTAATTGGCAAGGCGCCAGGAAAGAGATTCACAACTTTAAAACAGGGAAAGCATGGGTGCGCTAA
The DNA here is from genome assembly GCA_013358835.2 of Ixodes persulcatus. Lineage (NCBI taxonomy): Eukaryota > Metazoa > Arthropoda > Arachnida > Ixodida > Ixodidae > Ixodes > Ixodes persulcatus. The sequence goes on from JABSTQ010009623.1 coordinate 618,840, forward strand.
TCTTGCCGGGTCATCTTAGACAAGTTTAGCTGCCGAATAAAAGAGTGGCTGTTTCGGAGAAACAACTATAAATACTGAGCAAAAACAAGAAAATCGAACTTATAATATTTCTATATTTATTAGGAAAGTGCAAATATAGTAGTTGAAGTCGATTAGCGCTGCGTGATTCGTAGTTTTCACAGTGCTAGGGACACCCCACGGCGTACCTAAAGTTCCTCGATATTTCTTTTCACGAGTAATACGATCGACGAAGCACATTTCGCTGGAACATAATATGGCGTCATTTAGTCTTGTCAATTCAGCTGTGCGCTGCCATTTGCTTCCTAAAACCTGCACCGTCACGCAGTCAGCGCTTCAAAGACTGTCGCTACTTGTATACTTCGTTTCGGCTTGAAGTCCAGACCCATGCCGACGCTACGAGGTAATGGGACCATTCAGGCAGCGCCAAAACGCAAGTCGTTTTTGCCGTTTCTATTTGACTGACGGACACCACTATAGGGTGTCGGTCATGGCATGACGGACACCCTAGTGGTGCTTGTCCGACGCTGTCTCGTAGCTATAAACACCCTTCGAAGTACTGCCCTCTGTTGGCAGCTGTGGAATCTCTGCCCAATGGTGGACAAAAACCTCATCGTCAAAACAAACTGAAACACACACACACACACACATCCACGGAAAAAAAGGTGATGAGCGCAGTGACGTTGCACTTTCGACGCTGTTCGATTGGCTCATCGACTCGTAGTATACGTTGGGCGCGCTCCGATGTTCGATATCTAATCGAATGACTTGCACGTTCCTCGATACAATTGTTCCGTTATTGTGCAGTGGTGGCGACCTTCCTCATAATCGGCACGGAAATTTCGAAAGGGGTACTATATAGCAACTTTAGTTGCAAGCGCCTTATATCTAATACTGCTTTGTTGCCAGTGGTGACGCATTGAGCGGTGTCCACTGTAAAGCCGTGATTCGGAAAAAAAAGGAAGAAAACAATTACGTTTTATTATTGCCCGTTCTGCAAACGGCATGGTCAGGTTCTCCTGCGACGTTCACCCAGGCAAAAAAAAAAAAAAAAAAAGGCTGAGTCACTGAGCCGTGATGCATGCCTGCCGTTCGGTCTTGTATTCCGCAGAAGGGAGCATATTTTATGCCTTCTATATTATTCAGTTTTGATGGCATTCTCAAGGCAATCGAACACTTGTCCTCCAATAGGACCCCTAGAATTGACGGTATATCTGCCAAGTTTCTAAAGCTGACGAAGCACTCGGCGTCAAATATACTCGCCGCCCTTTACCAGCGAAGCCTGATGTTCTGGTGACGCACCTTCTGATCGGCGCTTCGCACAAGTTAAACCCCGTCTTCAAATCAGGCGATAGATCAAATCCATCTAACTACAGACCTATTTCGCTCACTAGTGTCCCCTGTAAGCTCATGGAACATGTTCGTTATACTAATATTATCTCATACATTGATCAATGCAACTTTTTTTCCCTCCAACCAGCACGGTTTTAGAAAAAAAAAAAAATAATATTCGTGCAACAGGCAATCATTTTTTTTTTTCGCCACAGATCTTCATTTCAATTATCAATCATCGATAGGAACAGACGTCGTATTTATATATACTTCGCTAAGGCATTGGACACCATTCCTCACCAGCGACTGCTTTTAAAAATTTCTCTTCTTCCCATTGACCCGTTAGTCATCATCTGGATAAACTTGTTTTGAACAAACAGGGAGCAGTCGGTCTCGGTTAACAATTTTTCATCACTATCCGTCCCCGTAACTTCAGGTGTCCCCCAATGCAGCGTCCTTGGTCCCCTCCTTTTTTTCCCTTTTTTTTTAAATATATATAAACGATCTTTCATCTTCAATTAGATCGACTATTCGATTATTTGCGGACAACTGTGTTATTTACCGAAACATTTATAGTCCCATCGACCATCACATCCTTCAAAATGGCCTCGACGCTATAAGTGCGTGGTGCCTCACGATGGAAGATGAACATTAACCCCATAAAATGTAAGCTAATGAACATTGCCACAATCTCAAACACATCCTTCATCCAATATGCATTACTAGCGCAGCAACTAGAATCGGTACCATTATACAAATGGCTTGGTGTTCATTTTTTTTTTCAACATTATCATGGAATCAACACATCGACACCATAATCAACAGCTCACTAAAATCACTAGGTCTTTTTTTAGAGCGCAGCTTTTAGGCGCTCGTTCCCGTGTTTTGCGGCGTTGGCGTCGGCGTAACCGGTGGAGGAGGGGAGGGTCCGTACCCTCCCCCCCTCCTCCTCCTCTATACCCCCTCCAGGGTACGGAGGAGAAGGAGGGGAGGACACGGAAGAGGAGCAGGGGAGGATACGGAGGGAGATGAGGAGAGTGTACGGAGGAGGAGGACATGGGAGAGGAGCAGGGAGGATACGGAGGGAGGCGAGGAGAGTGTACGGAGGAGGATGACATGGGAGAGGAGCAGGGGAGGATACGGAGGGAGACGAGGAGAGTGTATGGAGGAGGAGGACATGGGAGAGGAGCAGGGGAGGATACGGAGGGAAATGAGGGGAGGGTACGGAGGAGGAGGACATGGGAGAGGAGCAGGGGAGGATACGGAGGGAGATGAGGGGAGGGTACGGAGGAGGAAGGGAGAATATGGACTACCTCCCCTCCTCCCTCCCCAAGAGCTGCGCTCGAATTTCGCGTTACAGAGATTTGTAAACGTCTTTCATTTTTAAGGCGACCCTATATCTGGCCCCCAACTAAAGTACTGCCTTATAAAACAATATTTCGACCTAATCTAGAATATGCAAGCCTTATATGGCATCCACATCAAAATTACCTACCCGGTTTATATTAAACAATTCCTTGCCTGAAAGTAGCGTCTCTGCTTTAAAATTCAATCTTGGTCGTCCTTTATTATCCAGAAGGCGCCAAATCAACCGAATTCGTGTTTTTTCTATGAACCATGAACGTTTCTCCTCGAACCGATAAGTCATGTAAAGTTCAGCAATTCCGCTCTCACACTAATTCTTTTTTTTTCTCCCTTTATACTGTCGATTACAGAATGAAATGGCTTGCCAGGCCAGATGGTTACTAACACAAATCATAAGTCATTCAAAGAAATGTGCAAGCGCCTGTGTCCCGAGTAGAACATGTATAGTTTCCTACGCTTTTATCTTGCTTATTTCCTTTTTTGTGTCTATTTGAAATTGAGTTCTGTGTAGCCTGTTAACCTGATTTCGCAACTTTTTTCTTGGTTAATTACATACGGTGTGATAATGTTGTTACGAAAGGACTTTACCGACAACCCCCCCCCCCCCCCCCTCACGTAATGCGTCTTTAAAACACGCCTTTGAGGTAAACAAATGAAACGAAAATATGTTCCGAACTTGGGCGCATCGACAGTCCAATGACTCAGCATGTTTTCCCGTGTGATAAACGCTGAAGAGGTGTACGCCTAACGACGCGGGGCACGGGTACTGGGGATTTCATCGAACGCCGTTTCATGGAATTTCACATCACGGAATTTCGGAGCATTATAGAGCTTTTTAGATGCTCTCGCTTCCAAATTGTTTTGCACAAAATGACAAAAAAAAAAAATTAAAAGTTTTTTTTTTTTTTTTTTACAGAAAAAACAAATACAGGCATCGCCGAACGCTCATTCTCCGCCCAAAGGTAGCGCTAGAGGTCACAACCAGATGCCAAAGTTTCAGCACGATCCCATATCTCATTCAAAAGTTATAAGTGATTTTCTGAAAATTTCAATGGGAAAATGGAGCCCATTTTTGCCCGTTTTCGGTTTCTGGTGTCATAGAGCCCCATAAATTCGAAAACTCCGTCGGCCACCATTTTCCCATTGAAATTTTCAGAAAATCACTTATAACTTTTAACTTAGCGTTCCGTCTGCTTCCTCCTCCCCGGCCCGTCTTACCCTCGCCCTTCGTTCTGAGGTTGCAACGGACTATAGTCACTTTTTACCACAAGTTTGGGAGTCATAGAACATAAAAAAAAACTTATGTACGCGACTTACTGTTTTCAGGTAAGATAAGCGGATTTACTCCACCACATACTTTGTTCACCATTTGTTCACTCATGAAAGGTACATCCGGAAAGAAATATAACTATTATTCGCTGCGCATTTTTTTTTGGTTTTGTTTTGTATTCATCTATTTACTTAAGTTTTCATCCTATCCTAGGAGAATAGCTTCCTTTCTAAGAGCGTAGGTTGAAAAGCCGTGTAAGTGTTTCTGCCGATTACGAAAAATCAACAGAAGGGAAACACGTCTTTTCTTTTTTATGCGACACGGAGACATCATTGCTTCAAGGATGTCTTCGTGCTTGAACAAGAAGTTTCTTCAAGTACGAGGATGCACCCTTGAAGGGACGTGCCTTCGTCACTGCACCCGATTATCACAGGTTTCATTAAATGTCAAGGCGGTGTTCCTGTTTATTATTGGCCACATTTGCAGCACAAGTCATCACTTACAATGTAATAAAAAATGAAATGGAAAGTGTAGGGGAGAAAATAGTTTCTTATTATTAGTTCCCCTCTTTGTAGGAAAAGAAAGGTATGCTATCATTCCGCTGTTTTTATAAAAAAAAAAAGAGGAAAAGAAAAGCTATTTTCTAGATCAAAAATTTCTACTGCTCAACCCGGCGGTGTTCGATGAAATAGCGTTCGATGAAATGGCGTTCGATGAAACGGTATTCGACGAAACGGCGTTCGATGAAATGTCCAGACCCAAACGCTCACGATTCCCGAGACACCCGTAACGAACGCCAGCGAGATCATCCAAAGAAGTCTTCGAGCAATTTGGCCAGTTCCGCGGAGGAAACCCCGGGACAAGCTACCCGACGGGGTTCATCGTCGCACGCCGCAAGTCTTCGGAGGCCTCGGCATGCAGGTAATCCCCCAATCTAGCGCGCACTACTTCCAATCAATACGACTCGTCTAATGGGAAAATGAAAGCTTCCCCGTACCACTGTGGCCTGCACCAATGAACCCAATGGGTCTTTTATTTGTTCTCGTTCCCTCTCGTTCGCGACCGTCCTCCAGCCAAATCGCGTTAAGACGCGCCGGTTGCTAGAGTGTGCAGGTGATTGGGAAGTGGGCTTAATAGCGTTAGCGGGCGAACATTTGCATGGCCGCCGCCCCGCCTGAACTCCCCGGGCCTTGGTTTATTCGGTCGGAGCGCGCACCAAAAGGCAGCGCCCGTATTGCCCGTCGTTTGCTTGCTTTTGAGATCGCTATACCAGGTGAGTTAGTCTTTGGAAGAGTATGCATTTTTATCGATCTGCAGTCAGGCTTGATTGCTTGATTTGTGATCAATTTTGGTAGTGGATATGCGCGGGAATCGGTAAGGAACTTGATAAGTACGCCGGACGTTCGACAGGAATAGTGTTCAAAGTAATAACTGCATCAAAGGGGGTCCAAACTACGGCTCGCAAGTTGCACCCTTCGCGGGTCCAAGTGCGGCTTGCGGCTCCCTAATAAGCGTGCCACCCTTCCCCTTCTGTGCCCAAAACAAACCAAACGAAAAATTCTACCATTAGAAAAATGCCAACAGTTTTTGCAGGCTTGTACTACATACACCACGTACACACAGCTGGACTGCTTTTTGACACATATATGTCCAGTGACCCCGTTTCTTTTACTGTTCTAGAAAGAGGTTCGAATCGTGTACACATAACGGGCGTCGGAGGCAGTGGCTGAACGCGCATTCATTTTTGCTTAGTAGTTGAAGAGACATTCTGCCGCCTGGTGTCATTTGTAGTAGTCGGAGTGTCGAACCGAAATTTTTATCGGTTCGGTTCGGGTTCGAGTTCACGGCTCGGTTCGGTTCCGATTCAGTTCCGGGGAGCAAAAATAACGGTTCAAACCGGTTCGAACCGCTAAATTGAGAATATATTTTCTGCGTTGTTTTGACAATAGGTGCTATTTGAACCGTGAAACGAGTAACTATATAGCTTTTTATCATTCGTACAATGCACTTCTATTTTCAGGAACCAAAATTAAAAAAAAAAATGGGTTATTTAATTTTGGCGAAACAGTAAAAGAAGAACTAGATTAACATAGTGAACGTCGTGTTTATACGACCAAACATCTATTTGTTTACCTCAGTCACATTGAAAGGTTATCAGTCGGGTAGGTATTTTAAAATACCCGTGATTGCATACTATACTCGGCGACAACTTTGCTTGGCAATGCTGTCAAAGCTACAGAGCCGAAGCACGCTGTCTTCTTGCGCAGCTGAACACAGTTCCCGGGGTCTAAATTGTGTTTTGGCTGTAACGTAAATTATAATCTTAATATTCGTCATTTGAATAATAATTGTCACATCACTATGAATCTTGAACAATAAAAATATAAAAATGAAATTAGTTTTCTAGTTACTAAAGATCTGGTAGTAAGTAACAAGAGGAAAAGGAGGTAGAGGAGCACAGAACCACGAGATCATGAACGGCACGAGAGGGAACGATAAACCGACACCATCGAAACGGACGTGCCCGGGATCTCTTCCTTAACAGATGGCATCTGCTCTGAGCCCGGGTATGTCCACTGGAAACGGTTTTATAGACACTAACGAGCTGTATAGAGTGCTTGCCTTGAACGCCGACAACGAAACCATAACTGAAAACAAAACCAAAACTGACGAATGAAAGCCCGGATGCTTGGCGGAGTGATACATGTGCAGGAGCTCCGCCTCCCCCCCCCCCCCCCCCCTAGCATTCCCTTCATTGCCAAGAAAAGTTGTCGCCGAGTATAGTTGTGCTCACTGATCTCAATGACAATTGCTGGATCGCGTTTGCCCGCTCCGCGAATGCGGTCACTGGCGGCCATCTTTAGGTAGAGTTATATCACCTCTAGCCAAGATACAGCTGCTGAAGCCACCTGGCAGCCACCATCATCCATCCATGGCAGACGGCGTTTTGGCAGTTGTGGTGGCAGGCTGCCATCAAAATAGCGTGGGTGATATTCCGTGATCGATTGAAATTGTTTGACGAAACATGTTTTTAAAACCCGGCGTGAACGGTAGCCCGGTCTTTGAGGACCCGGTGACAGTTTCACGAAATCGCGCAGCACCGGGGAAAAGCAGCACAGCAGGCATAAAAAATCTCATCGAAAAAAGCATCGAAAGCAGACGCCGGTACGTAGTCTGCTTTCGATGCGAGCTGCGCTGCTTTCCCCCGGTGCTGCGCTTTCGTAGAACTTTCGCCGGGTCCTCAAAGACGAGGCTACCGTTCACGCCGGGTTTCAAGAATCTGCTTCGTCGGACAACTTCAATCAAGCACGAAATATCGCCCACGGTACGGTGTACTTGATCTATGGCTATTTTATGGCAGCCTGCCGCCATTGCGCTGTCCGCCATATTACTATGATGGCTAGAGATGATAAAACTCTACCTAAAAATGGCCGACCGTGGCCGCATTCCGGTCCATAGGCAGAGCTGGTCAAACGCGATCCAGCAATTGTCATTGAGATCAGTGGTTGTGCTCATGAACTTCTTTTTTTTCTTGCTCGCAGTGTGTTAGGGCTATCTGTTCATTGCTTGTATTGTTTGTAATATTGGTGTAAAAAGTTCTCCCCTATGTAATGCCCGAAAGGGCCCTAGGGTAAATAAATAAATTAATTAATTACAGTGTATAAAAGCATGGAATGGGCACCTCGTCGTCATATATATATATATATATATATATATATATATATATATATATATATATATATATATATATTTGAAATATAGTTTGCGAATAGTTTTCACAATATATATGATGAGGATGGAACTGAGCTAAAAGCAATATTATTTTTAAAATGTCATTTAAGTTTTAGGACAAGCCCTTTCAGTCGACGTTTTATAGAAACACTGTGCGACAATCGCAACGCTTGTTTTCCTGACCAACATTGTTTACACTTAGCACCGTGATACAGGCGAATAATCATGCAGAAACGAGAGATCAAAACTGTTCATTCTAACCTATACTCGCCTTTGTGCTTAGATCGAATTTCGCCTTGGCCTAAAATAGCGCGTACCCAAGTGAGCATTTTCGCATAGCTTGGCGTTTGAGGTTTGTTCTTAACAAGATGCCGATCAATGCAATTTGAATTGACCGGCATCTTTTTTATTTTTTTTTTAAATTAATATATAAAGTGCACAAATTTTAAACGGGCTATTCGTCTGCGATGTTCTAGAGTTCGTATTTTGTTGGTTTCCATAAACAGTGAAGGCGTATCAGAGGCCAGATTCACGAAGAGCTTCTTAGGTTACGAAACCTTAGCTAAGAAGTTCGTAAGTTAAGAACACCGTAAGAGCAGAAATCGGTATTCACGAACGCGTTCTTAAGTGAGAGGAGGAAAGCGACGTTCTCGAACGAAAAAAAATAGAACTTCCGGTTTACCGCAAGCTCCCGATCCCCGCGAGAGCGGGCTGTTGCTATGGAGACGACGCCTTTAGCAACACGAACAAACAACCAATGGGAGAGCTCGGCATGGTTCGGAGCACTTGGATTTTGAAGAAACGCAGGCAGCCTTTCCGCCAACGCGTGTCTGGGGTTCGTGTCCGTGCAGTGAAATGTCGACGCTACGACGATTTAAACGGGCCACAATGCCGAGGCCGGGATCACCGCCTTCGTGGACTGCTACGAACTCAATCACTACGAAGTCAACACAACTGTCATCGTTGCTAAAAGCAGACTGCCCGTGCCATTCTTTTGCAGGCGTAGATAAAAACAAATCGCCGCGGCGTTTTTCACGGCCTCGGAGATGCAGGAGCCAGCCGACGTTAAAGAAGATACGTTTGAACTATACGAGAGTGACAGCAAGAGCCACGTAAATACCTGTTCACACTCGGAGCGGACGCACGAGTTTAATTGAAGTGCTGGATTCGCGCTCTTGCACCGCGTCTCGGTAAGCGTTTCGGGACCGATCTTTTACGATTGCAACTCAATACTGACGTGACACTCGGCAAAGAAAGGTTGGACCGGCATCGCGTAGCTCCCACGAACTGTTATAGCTTGACAGTGACGTACGGTCGTGTCAGCATAAAAAAATGGCGTACTAATAACAAAGTGTACATACCGTGCTGCGAAGGTAATCCGTACGGTGTTTGTTTGAGTTCTATATCGCGCAAAACAAGCAGATAGAATAAATGAGAGTCCGTTTTCAACGACAGCGTTCGTCACCGCTGCCTCGGAAAACAAGGAGATGACAGCGGGAAGAGATTGACTTGTTTATCTAGAATTGAGGTCAGCGACCAGACTGTTAATACGGGAAGGGCCCACAAGGGTCGCGCGGGCATATTCCATTCAGCAAGGTCGTGGGCAGACGGTCTTGGCCAAGGACCGTCGGAGCAACGCTGCGTCGGAGCAGGTCGAAGTGCCTGCCCTATATTCTGCCGAGCTCGCCCTTGGCGGTCGCTTGGTCGGTGGGATCGTTGCCGTTGTAGCTTTTCCCGGGTGTTTGTGGATCCAGCGTTTATGTCCGTCGTGGTCTGTTTCAAGGACTTTCTTTTTTCTTGCTGCTTGAAGTCGGGACGCGCCAGAATAGTACGCAGAAAAATTAATGTACGCTGGTCGTCGCGACCAAGAAACTGAGCGACGCTGTCGGCCATGCTGATTTGATCTTAAAAAGAGTGTGCAAGACAGCTCCGGAGCTGTCTTAGGATTCCATCGTAGCCTGCGGAAAAGTTAGGATAATTTCGTTTCGTGAATACGAATTTGTTCTGACGTTTTGTCGTAAGGTCGTTTCGTGAATCTGGCCTCAGTTCTTTTAAATTTTCCATAAATAAACCTCGCAGCGCGTCTTTGAACTCGTTCCAATATTTCAGAATTTGATTGAGTATGAGGGTCCCAAGTTATTCTACCATATTCTAGTTTAGGTCTAACAAGTGAATTGTAAGCCAATAATTTCACATTCGGAGTAGCGTATTTTAGCTTGTGCCTACAAAGACCCAGCTCACACTGCGCCTTGATGTTTCTGTGTCCTAATAATTTGCCCGTGTACACCTTTCTAGTTTAACTGTTGTGTGTAACTATCATTCTAGGGGATAAAGCGTGTCTGTGTTAATAAAAATTCGTAGCTACGAATGCGAATCCATTCGCAGTGCTTACATGTCGGAGCTGTTCCATGGCACCCGATCGCTTCCCGTGCAACAATATTTGTTTACTAGACTATCTGTTATTTCTAAACTACTTTATAGATGATACAACATGTTTGCATCAATAAAAAGTTGTTTTTACGCCGATATATTCCCGCAAGATGCCTTCATGTCTGCGCTATCCCGATGCACCCAGCCCGACTCGATCGCCTCATTGCAGTGACGTCACGGGAGGAGCACTCCGGCCATGAATCTAGGTGGTGTTGGCTCACTACCCCGATCTAGGTCATTGTAGATCTAGATAGCCGTATGTGCGGCTGCTGAGCACTCGCTGACGGTGAGCTTCCACGGTTCTTTTGCAACGTTCATTCCGTATCATCAAGATTGCCGGACTTAGCAGGCTAATAATGTGAGCTCGTTCTGAGCATGCGCTCTAAACATCGCCCTCAAATATGGCGTCCAATGAATATCCCCTATTGGCGGAGAGATGCTTTGATGGCGCCCTCCTATCGTTCCGTCCCCTGACGTCATTACATTGCGAACAATAACAAGTTCGATGGTGTTTGTAATTAGCATGGTGGAAGCTTAAAATCATTGCGCTCTGAAAGCAACGCTGCAAACACCGTCACAATTAAAGTTCTTACTTTAATTTTGTATAAGACTTTAAACTACACGGTCATTCACACGACCGTAAAGGTACCTTTAGCTAAGGGACCTTTATTCTCTGCGGCCAATCAATTAACGATCTTCCGCTCGTGGCGTGTGCTCGCGACCCAAGAGCATGGGCTGATTCGCCGATAGCAAAGGGACCTATGTTAAAGGAACCTTTATGTTGACCGTGTGAATGGGGTAGTCTTTAAACTAATTAAAGGGGCGATGCAACGATTTTTGTACTTTGCGCAAATACCGCTTAGAACGGATCCCTGACGTTAATGACCTATGAAAGACGCGTTCGTTTTTCACCCCACGCAATAGAAGTCCCAGAAAAAAAATTAAAGAAAAACGAGCAGCGTTCACCCCCTCAACTCGCAGCCAGAACAAGCGGCCACGTGATCTGGGGCCGATTATAGGCCACCAATGTTGATCATAGCCACGCGCTGGAGTTGGCAAAGCACAGGACACGCGTTGAGTTCAGACATTGTTATGGCTCGGCTATTGTCGTCGTTGCAGCGATTGGACACGGGCCACTACCCGAATGCTTCTCGAACTAGTAATTATTACGAGTCCAAATCGAGTACCACGCAATGCTCGGGTCCAATCTATGAATCGCATTCAAATATCGTCATTAGGGTGTACTGCGATCCCCACGTTACGTCATCAAATTTTGCAAAGGAGAAATTGAATGAAAACGCTCGCTTTTGTCCTTGAAATTACACCGCAACAATGGACTTTCCTGGCCAGTGGCGTTGCGTGCGAGTATCCTTGAGTCCCACTAGTGCCAGTAAGCTCGTGTAAAGTGAAAAGCATTCCAATTGAATATCGTTGCACCGCTCCTTTAAAGTCTTATACCCGTGCCACACGGGCAACCCGAATTCCATTTACAACGAATGACATTTGTGTGATCGGCGAATCAGCTCGCAATCTGTCGCGCGTGGAATGCGCTACGCCCGGAGTGTCGCGCGCTGATTGGCCGTCCGTTCAAATGTCATTCGTTGTAAATTGCATTCGAGTTGCCCGTGTGCACGTGTCACGGGTATTATTTCCGTCAATGAGAAATCCTTTTTTGACGTCATAGTGAACATTCAGGCAATCGTGGCAGGTCGACCACAGCGACGCTATCGATCGCTCACGTCCTTAATACGCAAAATCCCTTGATAAAAGTCACGCTATCAAGTACTGCCAACCATTGATGTGGAAACGCGCAAGACACGTGCCACGAGCGAGTGCTCCACTACCGTTCGCTTCCAAGGGCCGCTAATTTCAGTGCTGCGTCGCCATTTGCTTTCAAGGGCCGCTCGAGACACGGACATCGTGCACTGGACCATTCGACGCTACGTCATTACCTTGTGAACAACAAGTTCGATGGTGTTTGTAATGAGCATGGGGAAAGCCTGAAATCATAGCGCTCTCAAAGTAACGCTGCCACCACCGTCAAAATTGAAGTTCTTACATTCCTCTTATTTCCGTTGATGAGCCATCCAACGGAGCCATCTTTTGCTGACGTCATAGTCAGCATTCGGCCAATTGTGGTGGGCCGACAACAGCGACGCTTTCGATCGCTCACGTCGCCAATACACCTCTTCATAAAAGCGTATGAGGGTGCGTTCATTACTGTGTTTGTGTGTTACGCACGTGCACTTTCTGGATGGCCGGAATTAGCGGCGAGATGTTTTGGTGGCGCCCTCCTATGGTTCCCAGTTGTGACGTCATTACCTTGCAAACAACAAGTTCGATGGTGTTTGTAAATAGCATGGTGGAAGCTTGAAATCATTGCGCTCTTACAGCAACGCTGCCAACACCGTCAAAATTAAAGTTTTTTCATTCCTCTTATTTCCGTCGATGATAAATCCTTTTCTGACGTCATAGTCAGCGTTCGGCCAATCATGGAAGGCCGACCACAGCGACGCTTGTGTTCGCTCTCGGGGACCCAAGCATCAAGGAGAATGCAGGGAATGGCGTTCTATGCGCCGCACGCTCACGCCTTTCCCGTATGAAAGATTCGAAGCATATAACCAAAGTAAAGCGTTGACGAACGCGCGTGCAAGATGCCATTTGTTTTAGGCTTTTGCTTTAGAACAGTTACTGCTGCCACAGTATGCTGCTGCATACGCCAGCACGTGTGGCGCGTGAAACACCATTCCCTGCATTTCTGAGATCGCCATATTTAGGCGATCTCAGAAATCTCCTCAGGGCACCTTTAAAGGACCCATTAGTATACTTGTAGCTACGTGATGATTGAAATTAATCGCAGTATCCATAAAAACGCCCAGATCATGGATGGCCGCTACACGAATAATATCGGTGGAATATAATGTATATGAAAAATTCTGAATTTCACGCGTTCTAGAAAAATACATAATTTTCGTCTTTGACTCATTTAAGAAGAGGCCATTTGAAAGACACCATGTTGAGATAGAATCTCTATCACGCTGAAGACATTCAAAATCTTCAACCACGTCAACCACCGTAAACAACGGGAACCGGCCTCAACTCGTCACAATCCCACTCGTCACCGGAAAACTCGTCACAAGAAAATTGGTCACCCCGGCCCTCTTGTAGGGGATCCTTTCGTCACAGGAACACCCGTCAAGGGGGGCGATCCGTCACCGGAACACTGGTTGCAAGGTTGGACCCCGTATCAGACAGAGTACGTTTGAGATTGTTTTACAGAAATTGACTAGGGTCCAGTGTCCTCGTGTAGCAAACGTTTCCCCCCTTTTTCTTGTTTACGCTAAGGGAAAGCATGTCCCTTGATTGCACAAAGAGAAAGAAAGGGTCCAGTACCTGCGTGTAACAGACAAAGCCCGACCTGCGCTTTTTTAGAACTGGTATAGCCATGCTTAGACTCATCATGCTTTGTCTAACAAAACAACTTTGAACCTTGATATTAACCAGTTCCGCCTAGAGGAGAACTAGCCCGTGAACTCGGGTTATAAAAAGGCTGCACCCTGTACAAAGTTCACGCCTTTGCTGGAGGCACGGAGAGTATGGAAGTAACGAAAACTCAGCGTGGGGCTCCGTTGCTACTCTGCGAGGGGTTTTCCTATGCAGGTAGCAGAATATTTGGTGCTAGTATTTACTGGGTATATCGGGATCGTACTATCTGCAAGGCAAAGATAACTACTGACGAGACCATTAGTGCTCTAGTGGCCGTAACTGGGACTCAGACTCATGCTGGGGATCTAACTGAGACCAGCATACTAAAATTCCTTCACATCATGAAGAGAAAAGCAGCTAAGATATTTTGTTCTTTTGTATTTTGTGAAGTGGAAGTGTATTTTCTAAACTGTTTTCTTGTGCGCTATTTTATTGCAGAGGATGGAAGCGACCCACCAGATCGGATCCTACTTGATGCCGCCGCTACTTTCAGTGAGCAGGCGGCTTCCCAGATGCCTTCGCCACGAACGCTGAAACGTACCATTCGAAAGGAAAGACAAGCACGCCAAAGTCCATACGTTCTCCCAAAACTGCGAGAAGACATAATTCTACCAGACGAGTACAAGGTAATTCAGGTCTCTGTACCATAAATTCCTATTGAACTAACCAGTTCATCAATTTAGAGAAATGCGTTTTATATGTTTTCCAGGTGTCGAGGCTACACGACGAGCCCTTTCTTGCTCATGACAGCGGTTCTGGAGACAAGGACCGTCTTCTGGTTTTCGGCACACCGAAAATTTTTGAGCGCCTTTCTACTACGAGGGCATGGTTCATGGACGGGACTTTCAAGGTGGCGCCGTTGCTATTCCACCAGGTGTGCGCGGTGCATGGGCTGCTGTACCATGGTGCTGTGATCTCGCTTCTGTACGCTTTGCTTCCGAACAAGAAGGAGGAAACCTACCGGCGGTAAGCTTTATTGCGCATATTGCATGGTTCGAGGTTTCGTATGTCGCGAACTATGGTGTCGCTTTCATTACGTTGTCAGATTTATTTCGGTGCTTTCCGGCTTCATGTCAAGTGTGGAAGTCGAGGTAATCTACTGCGACTTTAAGGTGGCCGTGATCGCAGCGTGTCGCAGGCATTTCTCTCAAGCGAGGGTTCAAGGATGTTACTTTCATCTGTGCCGATCGGTCTACCGGAAACTGTGCAAGTTGGGCCTACAAGCGCGCTACTGCCAAGACGAAGATTTTGCTGCTCAGGTAATTACGTCCTATTCCCTAAACTTGAAAGTAAGCCATAATGTTATTGATATTATAATACTTTATTCGACTTGCCATGTCATGAAGCCTCCCAGAAAAATTCGTTCCTCTTTGGGAGTGTCATATGCTGCAGCATATATCTTCACAAACTCATAGTATTACCAAGCCCGATCACCAGAACAAATTTTAAACGCCGAATGTTTCATTCGTTTATTAGCTCTTCTACGCGTTCTCATTACTTATTTCATTTAATCATTATGGTTAGTTCATCTGCATATTTGAATTATTATTTTATAGCATAAATATATGGTGCATAAACAACCAGTTGTGTCGCTGCCTCTTTTCTTCATGTGCCAAAAAAAAAAAGAAGGTTTAAAAATACATATGATCACAGAATAACAAAGGTGCATGTCAAGCCAATACAATATTCCATCAACCAATAGGCCGATAAGTATTGTCTTTTCTAGATGCTTCCCAACCTCTGGGCCTTCCTGGGGTGTGTGAAGGATGAAGAAGCAGTACAATAACAAGATGGCCCAGCTAGATGCGGGATAACCGCCGCCGCGTCTCGCACGGAAATATAAAGATGTGAATGAGCTCATATCTAGAGTTCTAGAGAAACACTTCACCGGATATCCTCTCTGCATGCTTCGAAATATTGCTAGGAATATTCGGTTTGGAGTTTCTTGCTGTAATGGCCCGTGCAAGCTCCATAAAATCGCATTTGTCATTTGTTCTTTCTGAACCGTGTCGTTGCGTCTAGTTATATTTATTTCAATTTCGGCGCCATGTTTTGACCACATCTGCCAACACGGTGCGTTAAATAATTCATAGGAATAAACAGAAGTAAATTCGTAGTTCTACAGTCAAACTCCACGCCGTGACACGAGTGTTCCTTGTGACGATTATTCCGGCGTGACGACAATTCCTCGTACGAGATGCCCTGTGACGAGTTGGCCTCCTTGACGAGTTCACCTATGACCACTTTGCCCTTGACGACCGGGCTTGTGACGAGCTCCCCTAGACCCGTAAACAACAATATGACCAGCAAATAACAACTGCGAGTGCCTAATACAAAAAGCGACATCATTCACAAAAGTTGAAAACAGTAAAGGACAGAGGATACCCCCTTGGGGAACACCAGAAGTAGATAAAAAAAAAGGTGCAAATAATCTACCGGATGCTTTCACAAAGTTCACTCGATGATATAGATAGCTATCGAACATACGACAGTACTTATTCGACAGACCGTAACTAGAGAGTTTACTCAACATTAGTAGATGATGTCCTTTATCAGAAATGGGGTCATATTAGTAGATGATGTCCTTTATCAAAAGTTTGGTCATATCATATCTACATCCGCTTGTCCTCAGCTGTGTACATATGGACTACTTGACTCAGGAAGGAGGTTTGTTTCCTCAGAGCGGCTTTTCATGAAACCATGTTGTTCAGGAATAATCTTGCGATACAAATATGCATAGAGGCGGGTGTGCAGAACAATTTCATATACATCCGACAAACTACAGAGGAGGTAGACAGCCGATAGTTGTTATCCCTGAATCGATCACCATATTTATGCAATGGAACGACAACAGAGCTTTTCCAAGCGGCAGGGAGTTAAAAATTCAAGTGATAAGTTAAATGTATGGAACAAATCTGGACAAAGTAGTTGAACACAACCTTTTACTATAAAACTTGAAATGCCATCCGCTCCCGTAGATAACTTTGGCTTCAATTTTTAATTGCCTCCAATACTTCAAATTCACTAATTGGAGCAACAGTAAGAAAATCCATGCAGTTTGTATTCGAACTTTGCGATAGGCCATCATTCGTACTAAAACAGGCGATAAAATGACTCGCAAAAATATTAGCCAAGGTCAGTGACGTAACCCTCCTTATCTCGCAGTGACATTGTTGTGACATTCTCGTTCTTGCTCTCTTTGATAAACTTCCCCGTACACTGCGGCTGCGTGCTCACTGAGTTGTCCGCAATGTCAGCGTGATGTTGCTTATCTTGCTGATAAAATCGTTTCGCCAGTGCACGGCACTGACTAATTCTCGTGCACCGATTGGCATGTCCAGATATTTTGTAGAGACGATAATAATGTAGTTTGCGCCTTAAGCAATGCCTTTGTTTCTTTTCAAAAACCAAGGTGGATTGTCAATTTTACGATATACCTTCTTTGGTACGAACAATTGCATGCTTTCCTGTACAATAGAAGAAAGCGTGCAAGTTGATGATTCAACACTCTGATCATCCAAGATACTGATCCAGTCATAGTCCCGAACAGTGGTTCTCAAATGGGGGTCCGCGAAGCCCTGTCTCATCAGTCAAGCCCGGCAATAAAAGTTGTCTTTTCTCAGATTGAGAAGAAATGTTTCAGTTTTCGGGCGAGTTTTCTCGCGCGTTTGTCAACAAGAAAGGTCTACTTCACACTAGCCTTTAGTTATATCCATTTATTAAATCATCATTACATTTACCCAATACCTTTCCCCTCCCTTCACCAGGGACGAGGTTCTCCATCATCTCCGCCGATCCACAAGGGGTCCGCGATACACCGATGGTTAAGAACCACTGCCGAAGGTACTCGTATAAGAGATAGTAATCACCGTTTAAGTAGGAAATGATCCTGAATTAAAATTGCGCTTGTCAAGTGGGAAGAAAATTATACAATAAACGGTGAATGATAGTTATCCACCCGAGATAGCGGCACATTGGCGAGTCATCAACAAGAGGAGTGACCCGAGTGAGGTAAAAAATGTTTCCACAGCAACTGCGGAAACTATTCCGTTGTTCAATACCATTGAAATGAAGGAAGTCTAACAAACAAAGTGGCTTCATTTTGGTGTTCGTATCACTAACAGAGAAGCTGCCCGACTCCCAATCGCAACCGGGAATGTTGAAATCACCATACATGTGCACTCTGAGATGTTTCCTTCAGTGTCTGTTCTTTCGACTAAAATTTGTTTTCCTTTTCTGCACCCCAGTCTCATGTGTTAACAGTTAGACGACATAATGTGCACTCGAAATTTTGAGAAATCAAGTTAATGTGTTCACAGAAGACAATGTGATCAAACATCAGCGGAAAGTTGTAATTACCCATAAGAAAACTGCCACCGTCGGTAGACATTACTTCAATCCAGAAGCTATCAGGATAACACTCAAGATCACTCCTCCTATGAGCCTTTCTGACTCCTGTCTGCAGCAATCAATACGCCTCCCACCAAGCTCTTTCCGTCTTTCTTATAATCTCGATTAAACGAGCCTCGATTATACAATCTCGGTTATTTGATCCCTGTCATAGTTTCTGATGATATCTTTCATAATTTCTCATAATCTCGATTAAACGGGCCTTTACACTTTTGGCGCACGTCTGCACTTTTCACAGCACTGGCAGTTTTGACGAGAAACCTTATATACCCTGTTTATGCTGAGACTGCAACCAATGCAACAAGCGCGATAGCTCGACGTCGCGGGCGTTCCTCCGCAGAACATGCGCTCGCGTAGAAGGTCACGTCCCAAAGCCATGAGCGCGATCTGTGTTCGGGCTAACTGTGCCGCGATTATTTGTGCAAGTTTTGTGTTGAGCTCAAGCCTCACCTCCTGAGTGGTGTCACATAGATGTTTACGTAACGTTTTCGTGGGCCTTTGACTAGCTGGCTAGACTTTGTCTGTATAAACGTGTTCGCACTTACACTTTATTCCACATCTCAGCAACGCATCCAAACATAAAAAAATAAACCAAGGCAGGGTAGAAACCAAACAAAACAAAAAACGTTCCTCGGGCACGACGTCGAGCCGTTCTCAATACAACCATCATCTTTCGACGTCCGCGCTTGATACGCCTAGCCGTTCGAAACAGGCCATCAACTATCACCATGCCCGTCTCTGGCCATCGCCATATAAAATAATGCCCAAACACTAGAGGTCGTTTTATTCAGCAGACGCTAAAACCCATAATCGAAGCCCGGCCAGTCCGGCTCGCAGGGAGAATGACAATGCATCACGTCACACCACCAGAAGCCATCTTGCCCGTCTGGTCGTCTTGAAGACCATTCCTGCCATGCGTACGGTTTCGATTCTAGCCACGCCGGCCGTGCACCGGGTACAGTTAGACAAATCAAAGCATCGACAGTTCACGAGCACAAACAGATTGGGCGAGATGGGGGGAAGGAACCCTGACAAATTACGTCTCGCCCGACCGGCTATAACAAACACACACACGCAAAACGAAGGGTCCGCAAAGGACACAACAGTTTGCTAAAGCCCCTATCTTCTCGCATCGTGTCCGCCTGGTGGCGATTTATGGAGTGAACGGGACACGACGGTCGAGACCGGTCGCCGCCGTCATGAACGACGTCGACAAACACAACTCCGTGACCGCGCATAAAGAGCCTAATTAATTCAACGCGGAGGCAGCGGCGCTGATAAATGGGGGGGGGGGGGGGGGGGAACTCCCTGAGTCGAAAAACGCGGGTAGGAGAAGGAGGGGGGTTTGGAACCCCGCGAACTTTATGCCCATCACGGAGTCGCGCCGGGTTTTGGGAGTTAGCGCGCGCCCTCTGTCCCCCTCCCTCTGCGTGTGTTCCGATGCCGCTGCTGCGTTGCAAATCGAGTTAGGATGCCTCTTTGTTTTTGTTTTTTTTTCTTTTTTGTTCTTTGCGGCGTTCCGTCTTTAACCTCCTTAGAGCCCCGCACACCTGAGACTCTGAGTGTGCGCTCTTTTCGGGGCTGAGAAGACGTCCCTGGATATATAGTATATATAGTATAGTGCCGCCGCGGTGACGACCGCGGTGCTTCATTCAATTTGGTCCCCCAGGCCGCAGAAATGGACCGCCTTTTTCGCCGACGCGCGTGCACAGCCGCCGCCGAAAGTACGAGACCCTTTGGCGCGAAAGAGGGTGGTAAGGTTGGCCACAAAACGCTCTCGCAAAGACGAGCGCGGTGGCTTCTTGGAGGAGCGCTATGGCATCAAAAGGTTCCTATCGTATTTTGGCCCTTTCTCACCCGGTTAGGGAAGAAGGGACTGTACTTTTTTTTTTTCGCTTTTGTTCGTTCGTGCTCTGTTTTGGCGCCGTGTTATAACGGACTCTTGTAGCCCGCTCTTTCGCGCGCGAGTGTAGAGAAGCTTGTCTTCATTGTCTTTGCTTTATGTTTGCTCGTTCGTGTGTGGGAGCCGTGAGAAAACAAGGTGTTCGCTGACTTTCTATCAATGTTATTTTTGTTTGTCTAGTTGGTTTTTGTTCGCTTTCTATTGAAGAAGCTGCTTCGTGAGTGAATTTAGAAAGTGGGAGGATTAATTCCCGAAAGGGGATTCGAAAAAAGGAAGAGGAGGAGATTAGATCAACGAAAGAAAAAAAAGGCGGAAAAAAGAGAAAATGGTCGTATCAGTCTGCCTGCTTTCTAGTAGGTCTTGCGAAGACTCGGCAATCTTCTTTGCGCGATTTTGTTTTCTTGACTCTCAAGCTGGCCAACCGTTACTCGTGTAAATTATTGTAGACTGCTCCTCAGATATGTAAAGAGGTAGTAATGGACGGAGTAATGCGCTGGCAACCGAGCCGCCATTAAATTATTCGTTTATTCTTGTTTTTTTCTCGAAAACCATTGAAAAAAAAAAGAACAGTAGGGTGGTATTTCCCGGAACGTTACTAACACTCTATGCGGTGAACTGAGGTACTCGTATGGGCATTTAAAGGGGTACGGAAACAAAAATTGAAATATTCAAATTTCGTTCGGAAATGAGTCAAGCATGATGGATAATAACCGTAAATGATAATCGCACGTTTGTATTTTGAACGACTGGCTATATTTTTCGTTCCAAACGGTGCACTCGAGCGAGCGCCCGAAGAGAAGCGAACGGAGAGCGCGATGCGTCATGGGATATCCGGCGCAAACAAAAAGAGAAAGAAAAGCGACGAAAATAATCCCTGGAGGGACAAAGGACAAACAAATCTCCAAACACAGTTTTTTTTTTTTTTTTTTATAGGTGACTGGTGCGCGACTGAAAAAATCCGCCTGAATAAAAACAAAAAGAAAAGATTCCCCGCATTCGTGACGTAGCAAGGCTGGCGGAGTTATGAGCTTTTCCCTTGGTGGCGTTGTCAGCGTTGCGGTGGTGTCAATAGCGTCAACGCGTTACAACCAAGCCGTTCGAAGTACCAGTGGGGTGACGAGCGTGTGGCTGGCCCAAGGAGCACGCAGCTTCCACAGCACTGTCAACTTAGGGGTGAACGGGGTGGGAAAAGCAACTTTTGTCCGAGTTTTGAGCGACGGGCTAATCTTCTAGGGGGAGAAAAGCTTTTTCCGGGTGCACAGACGAGGGTCCGAGAAAGAGGGGAGTCCTTCCTTTCGTCTTCTTGGACTGTTTGGTTCAATGCGCGATTAGTGAGTTGAGGAGGAAAGCTAAGAAGGAAAATGTTGAAATGCCAAAGAGCGGCGCTGCTCCGAAGGAATCTGCTACGTCACGACTACGTAGCAAGTTCCCCAACGTTGCTAGATCACCTCCCAAATATGCTCCGCATGCATCCACCAGGTGCACATTGAAAGGTCGTTTATTTAGCTTTAAAATTAGTTTTCTTGTGCTTTTCAACGGAAGACTGGTGTTTTTGAGGTTAGGGTGCAACATGCAACACATTAAAGCTAGAAAATGAGCGCTGGAATTTCGTTTCCCTACCCCTTTAAGGTCAGTTTGTAATTTTTTTTTTCTCAAAGCGTACACGTCTAAAACTAAAACAAAAGAATCATAACTTTTTTTTTTATGACAACCGAATGTTTTAGAAACTTTTTTCAAATAGCGTATGAATTAGAGTCACTAGTGAGCCAGGCTTCTGAGTAACAGTTCTTCAGCCATCTTGCTGCCCCAAGATCGTTGTTGTCAGTTGTCTCGACATCGCCTGAGCTTTCTTGACACCGCGGTGCCCATAGGAATCGGGGAATCGAGTGCCTATATTCTAAGCATAGTTCTTTTTTTTTAATTTTGTTTTAATAGTTATTATGCACAAGCCATTGTTTTTGTTTTTTGAGGTGATATCAAGTATAGTTGTTGTTCTTGACACGCCGCGAAAGATTAGTGCAGTGTAAACATTTATACTCCGATAATCACCAAAATTTAATCTCCAGAAAAAAAAAAAACGAAAAAAAAACACAAAAATATTTGTGTTTTGACGACTGAATCGTTCTCTTCCCAAACGGCTTCTTTGCAAACGGGGTATTTTTTTTTTCTTTTCTTTTTTTGTTAGCTAGTTGTTGACGATGGTACGCGAACTAAAGTTTGCTCGCAATATGTATATACACCAACACTGTTTACGAACAAGACCGCGTCTGCCCACACCGGTTGTGGGCAGTGCGCGTGCGCAGAACGCATGAGGTAAATCGTCTGCGCATGTGCCGTTCCGACAGCAGCGCCACCGCGGTGCAGTGACGTCAGAGTTGAGTGTGTCTATAGTCCACGTGCCTGTGAAGGCAGGTTCACACGTTCACCGTGGTCGAGTCCGTTGGAACCGCCCCAGAGCCGTTTAGACTGAGAGAGTTTGGCCCATGGGCGGAGCTTGTTGCCCCTCTAGAACCGGCCGATTTCACGATAGCACAAAATGGCGTTACTTCTTCGTCTTCTTTATTCCTGAGAAATCGCAAAGAGTTCCTATGAGTCAGAGCCACAAAATGGCGGACGGAAGTAGTCATCCCCCGGTTGTCAAACTACTGTGCTGTGGTTGCCAGGCTGCCAAAATCTTTTTGAGAAGGCCAAACTCTCTCAGTATAAACCGGCTCTGAACCGCGTGATTTGCTCGGTTTCCGAAGCGACGAACGTGCGCGGTCGGACTGTGATTTAACACGTGTGGACCTGTGTTTTTTGTAAACATGAAAACTTATATATGCTCCCACGGGAGCCAGAGTTGCGCGTTCATGCATGGCATGTGGATTCAGCTCCTCACGTGACAGAATTCAGCGAATAGCAGCGCCGCGCTTTCGAGGCGCGCGGCGAGCTCTAAAGCCGGGGAACGTACGCCGGGGCGCGTGCAACGTCTACTTTGCTGCACGACACTTGATACGGCTCCTCACGTGATCGGATCTCGGCGAATGCGGCGAGGGCGGCACGCGGCACATGGAATCAAACGCGCAACCGCCCAACACACTCGCGTCACCTGTCGGGTAACCTGGGACATTCCCTACCCGTGTGTAAGGCGCGAGTCCCAGACAAAACAGAAACAACCGACGCCGACAGGATACAGACACGTGAAGGTATCCATGGCCGCGTTTACACGGATGCAACCGCGTAGCACATCGAATCGAGATTTGACGATTTTGATCGGTATAACAGATAGGTATAGAAGAGGAAGAAGTAGGAAGACAGGCTGTGCGCGATTGGACCCTGCTCGATTCCATGCGCCACGAGCGCATCTATGGCTACGTTTACATGAATGCGATCGTAACGCATCGATTCGAGAAGGGCCCAATCGCACGCAGCCTGTCTTCCTATACGTCTTCCTCTTCTGCCCGTCTGCTACCAATCAAAATAGTCAAATCTCGACCGGATGCGCTATACGGTCGCGTACATGTAAAGGCCGGTTCACACACTTGCGTTTGACTGCGTTTGACTGCGTTGCGTCGAGAACCGAAAGCGAGTCACCGGCACATCTGTGCTTCGTATGAAGCGTGGAATCCAATCCAAGGAATCATCTTGGCACGCGATAGAAGCAGCAGGGATGTTCTGGTTTCTCGCAGCCGCAACGCAGTCAAACGCAGTCAACCGCAACTGTCTGAACCAGGTTTTAATGCAGCCAATGTAATCCCAGGGCATGCTTGCAGTCACTCGTGCTTAATTCGCGAGCACCGAGAGGCCTTCCAAAGGTACCATCGCGTGCTTGCTGCACGTGCCCGAGGCTTGTCGGTGTCGGTTTCTTTTGTTTGTCGCTCTAGTGGGACTCGGACATAACTGTAGACTGAATGTTTTGCAGTGCTTACGCGATCGAATCTACAGTGCGCCATCTATGAGAAATAGTTAATTCCGATTTTTCAAGGTTTTTATTTATTTATTTTTTATTCAGGAGTGTCCTTTTGTGGTTTTTGTTTTTGCTTACGCAGATTTGGGACTCCCCACTCTCCAGGTCTCTGAGCACGTATTGGACCCGAGCTCGGCTGCGGCAACGTTCGGCAGGGACTCGGATCCAATCACGCGCTTCGTGTACATGGTTGGATGGATGGATGAACATTGGCTGTACCCTTTATATCGGGTGGTAGCTAGCCCACCTGGCCTAGTTTTGCCTAGTTACAAGCAATGGCGACCGCCAATGTTGCTTGATGGACTTTTGAAAAGGGTCTTTTCAGGTCTGTTACGGTTCTATACAAAGTAAAGCTACAGATACAAATTTTTGCCTACTTACAAGCAATGGCGACCGCCAATGTTGCTTGATGGACTTTTGAAAAGGGTCTTTTCAGGTCTGTTACGGTTCTATACAAAGTAAAGCTACAGATACAAATCTTCAAAAAGTTTCTTTTTGTTTGTTTTAAAGGGGTGCACTACCCAAGTGGGTCAACTTTTGAACCTATAGCTTCATATGAAAGAAATTTACAGTATATACTGGCAATTGCAAGGCAAAATGCAGTACAAAGTTTTATCTGTGTACATAAATTGTAAAGAAAATATAGTTTTTTTCATCAGGAACAGACCGACTTTGTTTAGGAAAACTATCGTTAGGGAACTAACGTAATACCCGGCATTTTTCTACTGTAGATCTGCAGCAAAATGCCCTGGAGAGTGCAACTGTGGAAACAAATTTCCAAAAAGTAATTTATTTTATGCTAACATCGTAGTGAAAAATCATAAATATTTTGCCTTTTATGTTGTCGACAAAATCTCAACATCTTTTATAAAATGCATCCACAAAGTTCAAAAAAAAGAAACAATTCCACAGATGCATTTCCCATAAAATTCCAGTTAGGAAAAACAATGAGTGAGTCTTTCCTTTTGTCCCATTAACAAACGATAGTTTTCCTAAAGTGAAATTTATGCCATAAAGTGGAACGGAGAAAAATGCGTTCAAAGTGCTCCAAACCCTACCTTTTCTTTAGCTTCGGTGGACAGAAAATAATTTATAAAAAATTAACTATGCAGTGTAAACTAATGACACGCGTGACAAAATGAACCTGCTGCAGCGTTCGCTGGTTCATTTTGTCGCGCGTTTCTTGGTTCCACGTGTGAAAGAAACTGCAGAAACTTGTCTGGCTGACGCGACGCAGGTTCCGGTACTCCTCCGGGTCCGCGTCAAGAAGCTCCCGTCAAAACTCGTCTAGCACGCCGCGATAATTCTTGCACGTCCAATCAGGATTTCACCGAGCAAGACCTCTCTTGTGGCTGTAGTGTACTTGAATGTTGTGCACGAGCGCGGAGTGCGTGAAGGCATCTTCGAACGCCCCTCCGCGAGCCCAGAGCTTTGTCGCTTCTACGCGGAACCCTTCTCGAGCAGGACCATGCCTGTGTCACTCTCATGCTTTGGGTTAGTTAGTAAAGCTTGTGGCGCTTCGCGCGAAGCCTATCACGGTGTTTTGTCTCGGTCTGTACGTAACAGCGGCGTACGATTCATTATCGCGGTAGCAAACGTCGATTTCTCTCTTGGACAACGGTGCCACGGTGCGGTGTTGGAGTTTCGCGGCACTCTGGGGTAGCGAACGGGTTCGGTCCGTCCTCGCTGGCGTCTGCTCGTCGTGTCCCTCGTGTGGATGCGCTTGGGAGACGGACGATCCGCGGACATGTCGTCACGTGATCAATCCGTCCGCGGATCAGTCCGTCGTGTGAATCGGCCATTAAGGACAGTCAAATTTGTTCCCGGTTTTTCTCCGGTTTGATAAAACGGGTTAGCGGTTTACTTTTCGGAACTTATCGAGATTTACCGAAAGCACGGAACCCTACTAGGATTTTGTGTTTTCGGATAAATAACAATGAAAAAAAAAAAACTCATAAAAACCATTTCCCCAGAAAATTTTCGATAATTAAGATTTATCTGATAAACTCCTATTTTCGATGTCCCAACACAAAGGAGAAAAAAAAAAAAACGAAGGAAAAAAAGAGGGTTATATAGAATTAATTTTGGTCAGAGAACAAGGAGATTAGTCCTGAGAAAATGCCGCCCCAGTTTCATTTCAAATCTCGGATCATTGACAAAAAGGGGTCTTACCGTTCATCTCGTCAAGCTTCATTCGGGACAACAGGTCAATGTATTTCTGGGTCTGGGTAAAACGCACTTCTTCTTTCTAGTTTAGACCATACCATCTGTGTCTTTTCAAGGAGTGGACGGGTTGTGTTTTTGTAACAGTGAAAGTATTGAACATTAGATATTTCATAGATGGGGGATGGGGGAGAATTTTTGAAGCTTCTTATTAATTTGGCGCTCCACCATGCGCAGCCGCGGGTTAGGGTGATTGATGGGATTAAAACAAAACACACACAAAACAAACGAGCTTCTCAAAGACTACCTTTAATTTAGTGATTTTAAGGTATCAACTTTTATCGGATCAACGTTTCTTTGCAAGTTGTGTCGTAGGACAGATTACTATTGCCACTGGCAAGGGCGCCAACGCCAAATCCAGCTGAAGAAATATTATTTAATAAGAGCGTTCTTTTGAATTTAGCAAACGTTTACACATGGATGTTATTTTTTAGATACATAGGAACCGATGCAAAAGTTTAACACTTAATTTCAAAGAATTGGGTATCTAACAAAAATAAATGAACTGTACATTTTTGGCAAAAAAAAAAAAAAAAAAAAACACTTTCCGAATTTGACGAAAAATAAACACCGAAAAGAGGAAACCCTACTTGTACCAATGTCAGATTTATTTTTGGCCCACGATGAAAGAATGATGCGTAAAAAAAGTATAAAAATCTATACGGGGGTCCGAAGTGTTCCGGCGCTACCGGATAGACGGCGCCAGTGTGTTTAGCCATTACAAAAAAAAAAAAAAAAAAAAAAAAAACCGCAACACACTTGATCACACTCAGAAGCCAATCCGTGAACTCGTCGGCGTCGTCGCGTGAACTCGTCTCGACGTCGCGGGAAACGACAGCGAGTCAGGAATGCCTTTCCTTTTCCGGCAGACATCGACGACCTTCTGTCCGCATATCGATCGCGAGTCAGGAAGGCAGGTGTTCTGTATTTCTTATTCGTTTATTTCTCATCTTCTTCGAGCGGAGCAGGTGATATCGATGAACGGGCTGCCCTTCGAGCGCGAAGCAAGCAACCGCAGGACGGGATCAGCTCACGCCTTGCCGGGAGTCCATCCATTTTTTTCAGCCCGCTGAGAAACGCATAGTCGTGCCCCGTATGAACAAAGCTTCGCACACGGTCTAAAAAGCCCCGAAAAAAAAAAAATCCCGAAAATCACCCCACACGTCATAGTAAAGAAAACATGATGACGTATAACTAAATCTGCGGACACGCCTAAAATGGGTATACGAGGCAGCTTCGTATACATACGTGTGCTTCCAACATGTCTGCGGAGATGTATTTTTATCACCCAAGACCTTGCGTACGAGCAAGGACGGATGAATGGATGAATGGGATCTAACGCGTCTGTACCCTTTGTATCGGGCGGTAGCTTGCGCCGCCTAGCCTGGAAACTAAAGCCCCCAAAAGATTTACTCCTCCACTCGCCCTTCTTAGGTCAATTCACTTTCCCTCTGAGGCCAGAAACTTGCTTCGGACAGTGTTTGCAGAGTGTAATTTGTACGATGTATTGCCGCGTGCATGATCGAGAAGATAGCTTCTCCGTTCAGCTAGAAGCTGTTCGCGTATACTCTTACCCCGAGCATAAAAGATAAGGAGCCCAAAATGACCTCGCCTAGTCAGTCTCGCCCTAGCTTTTTTTTTTCGAATATTCTAGGTCGAATGTTCGAGATGACGAGCATAGTAGATGCCAGAGCCGAGCGGCGTATTGCCGATGCATTCACTGACTGTCTCTGGCGATAGCTAGCTGTTACGCCGGCGCACCGTCGCTCGCTGCTGCTTTCTCGACGTGTGTTCTTATTTTTGTTTCTGTCACAAGTTCGCCCCCATTAAATCTTCTGTTGGTCGTGACAGTATTAGCTGTGCAGTGACGGAAGTGCTGAGCCGTTTGCGCCAAACTGCGCCATCGACGAAAGTCTGCCACGTCTTGCGCCAAAGTGTTTCCTTTGCAAAGAATTGCTCCACACCTGCGCCGAGATGGGCAAACAATAACAATAATTTATTATTTGTCGACCCTAATATTCGGGAAAGTACGATCGAGGAAAGAAAGTGGTACAGATATGTATTCCGTAGCGTGTCTACTCACCGTATAGTTTGTTTTGATTTAAGTCAGAACACAGTCGATGGCTCGAACACCTTTACCACGAACACCTGTATATAAAGTGCAAGTTACGGGACAGCCACTGTACTTGATTAAGTCGATGAAAGAACACGCGTACGGGAAGACGGACGAATGCCACGATGTCGCGCTTCGGCGCTGTTTGGTTGTTTCCACTGACTCGTAAGCATCGGCTGCGCTTTGAATTCAAATAAAATGAAAAATGCAGATTGCTCGCCCACCAAGCTGGCCGGTCGATGCGCTGGCGAGTGGTACGCCGACATCGTCTAAATTAAAATTTCCGTAAGATGAAGGCGATGTCAGGAGCTAAATGTCGCGAGAATATATTGTATGAAATTAGGATGGCGGCTACTGTGATAAGACAGAACCAGGTTCTTGTACTCCCGATGAGATCATTATCGTGTCTGCCCCATGCCTCAGTGCCGTCTCTCACCGCCTCTCGCCAGTGTGCGCGAATCGAGCTTCACCGCTTTACACCGGAGTGCTAGGAGCAGCGGCTTACATGGAAGAGCGCCTTGGTCAACGCGATAGACTCGGAAATTATGCTCAGTACTATTACAGGTCCAGCTTCCTTGGCCTTGAATAAAGATTTATCTCTAATTAAAAAAAAAAAAAAGAAAACTTCGTTGAGACATAAAGAAAAAAACAAAAACTGGGTCTATGTTTGAATAATTGCGGTTATCATGGTTCTTTCCGTGCAGCTGTCGATCGAAAGGGCAGCGATCTTTGATGACTTCACCGAGGTTCCAACGCCGCTAAAGACCGGTGTCACCTTTAAAGCACATGCGTAGGTTTTTATGACATTTGTAGGTGGTTGTTTTTCGCAGTTTATAATATCAGAGTCTTGAGTTTGTTAGGTTCATAAAACTTGGTTTACGCATTTTTATTGATGGACGTGTTAGCAGATTTGCAGGTTTTTTGCTGACATTTGACAGCAATTATGTTTACAGGATAAAGTATCGGGTCGGGTGTAAACGTTGGAGGGAAAAAAGGCTTTATCTCAACTGAAGCGTTACGCTATTATTCGTTTTAGAGCGCAGCTCTTAGGCGCCTGTTTCCGGCTTGAGCGGCGTCGCCGTCGCCGTCGCCGTCGGCGTCGGCGTAACCGCGTGGTGCATTATGGGTAAATTTTCCCGAAGGGACCCGAGGTCCTTCCGAAGGACCTCGGGTTCCTTCGCGAGGACCTCGGGTTCCTTCGGGAGGACCTCGGGTTCCTCCGGGGGGACCTCGGGTTCCTTCGGGAGGACCTCGGGTTCCTTCGGGAGGGCCTCGGGAGGACCTCGGGTTTCTTCGGGAGGACCTCGGGAGGACCTCGGGTTCCTTCGGGAGGACCTCGGGCTCCTTCGGTGACCTCGGGAAGGGGGATCACATGACCCCCGAAGTCACGTGACCCCCTCCCCCGAGGTATCGGCATCGTCATCGTCACTGATCACGTTATCGGCATCGGTATCGTCACTGATGACGTCATCAGTGACGTCACTGATGACGTCATCGGCATCCGCATCGTCATCATCACTGATGACGTCATCAGTGACGTCACTGATGACGTCATCGGCATCAGCATTGTCATTGTCACTGATGACGTCATCAGTGACGTCACTGATGACGTCATTGGCATCGTCACGTGACCCCCCCCCCCCCAGTACCCTTCTCTCCTCCTCCTCAAGAGCTGCACTCCAATTCGGCGTTACAGGGAGTTGTAAATGGCTTTAATTTTTTAAACTATTTTCTAGTACCCACTGTAAATACAACCTACTCTGAGCCTACTATTTACAAGAAAACAAGGTTCTGTGTTCCTTTTGTGCCCCATTTATTCTCATTACAAAAAGCGAATAAGTAATATGTTCCCGTATCAAAGATGAACCCTAAGTCATGATCAAATAAAAACTCATTTGGCGCCGCAATCACTTTTTTATGTTCAAATGTTGTGAAGTCTGCTCTGAAAGCGTCAGTGGCCGCTCCAAACCAATATTTTTCCTGCTTCAAAAGCTTCTAAAAAAAGGTCCAATGCCGCTTCCATCACTGGCAGTGGAACCGCGGCTTGACTGTTTCAAACGTGTTGTATAGGACTGTGCAGAAATGTGGGCGAAAACGATTCTGACCTGATGGGGCGATTTTAGGTCCTTACCCCGACTAGAACCACCAAATAAGCTACGCTTCAGAGTCGCCGAACTTAAAGGGATACTACAACGAAATTTCGGCGCTCATTTTTTGTTCTATATGTGTTCAAAAGAGCAGTATCACATGGAACATACCAATATCTTGTTAAAAAAGTCTCGAAAAGGAATTTTAAAACGAATTAAACGATTAGCAAAGAGCACCTGGTGGATGTCGCTAACGCCTCGTTTGTAATGCTCGTCTAGGAACCTTGACAGCTAGTGACGGAGGTTGTCTCGCCTCCGGCCACGACGAGAGAAGGGGGGAAGGAGGAACTCCCCTCTTTCCGAGAATCCCTATTGTGTGTCGCAGAAGTCACTATTGTCCCCCTTCAAGATTATAGAAGATTAACCCGTCACTCAAAATTCGTACAAAAGCAGCCGCTTCGGTGGCTGGAACGACTAGGCCATCCTCTCGACGTCAGCCTCGCCGTAGCTTTGCTCGTCTCGAGACGACCTACGTCACGATTGCGTTGGATGTCACGTGCTCTAAGCTGGGCCTTCTCCGAGCGTTTGCCAGAGTGGGCTGTTTATAACGAAAAATACAGCCACCAGGATCAAAATACAAACGCACGATTGTCATTTACGGATATTGTGGATCATATTCAACCTATTTTTGAACACGACGGGAATATTTCAAATTTCGTTGAAGTATCCCTTTAAAGTCATTGATGGATGGATGGATAGATGGATGCTAATGGATGTAACCTTTATAACGAGCGGCAGCTTGTGCCACCTAGCCTAGCATCCACCAACTAACATCTTGGTGCTTAAAGTCATTGTTGCCAGTCATCTGCAAATTTTTCTGAACCCCCCCCCCCCCCCAAAAAAAAAAAAGAAAAAAAAGAAAAGAAAAAAGAAAACGGCTTTTTGGTTTTTTAAAAACATTAAAACAGTTCACACGACAGAGCTAAACGATGTCGCCCGAGTTTCTTGATACCATATCTAAGTTTCGGGAAGCCGCATCTCGGCCACCAATTTTGTTCGTTCTGCGTAAGCATCAAAATGGCGGCGCCTACAAGAAAATCAGAGAATAGGGTGCCGATACCCTAAGCGTGTTTAGTGACTCAAGCCTCGACCGAGAAGACGTACAGGAGCGTGCATCAGCGTCACTAAGTGATCTTTTTTTTCTTAAATGGCACCAAATTGGCGGCCAAATAACATGAAGAATAAGTTTCTTTTTAATTCTTAAACGTTTGGCACTATGATTTTTTTTGTCATTTCTATAAATGTTTTAATTTGTTTTAATTTACAGATTTGATTTAAAGAAGGTGCAGGTGAGTTATACGCTCAGGGGGACGTAATATAGGGGGCTAATCGTCACAATAAGACGAATAATTAACTAATATTTGTTAAATAACTTTCTAATTACCGAAAATAAACACGTGGTTCCAATTACAAACTTTCCGACACCCGTCGAAAGCCACTAAATCGGTCAGTTTTATAAATAATTTGAGCGCGTGGGAGGAGCAGTAGTGCGTTAAAGTCACACCCGTGCAACAAGTGCAAGGCTGGCGGCGAGAAAAACGCGGATGGTAAGAGACGGAAAAATTGCACGGGCGCGTTGTCGCAGCAGCGGTAGCCTTGTTCCTGCTGCATGAGTCGTAACTTCAGCGCTCCACCCACGTGCTCCAAGTATTTCTAATAATGGCTGATTTAGTGGTTTTCGATGACGCCCAGCAAGTTTCTAATCGGAAACATATGAAAGCGTGGTCGCGAGGCTATAGACACCGATAGGATGTGTGTGTGTGTGTGTGTGCGTGCGTGCCGTGATTTGAGATGCCATTCGGCGGAGAAGGCGGGGCATCTCCTCCGCGTCCGGCAGAGGGCAACTTTACACCTTGTCGTACGTTTTCGAAAACCCGAGTTAGCGCCGGTATCTCCATTCGATGAACTGCCATCAAGTGTACATGCCACGCGTTAAACCAGTCGCTAAAGTGTTCGATGAAGAGTGCCGAGAACGTATACGATCGACACACGTTTCACGCGCAACACAATTGCGCAGCAATTTTTGAAGACATCTATAAAGCATACAAAAGCGCCTTGTTGTTCGAGGCATTATCATTGTGTACAAATTTAATAATTCTAGTTTATATATCATACATCCTATTCATTTCTTGAGTTTGAATTAGTCGGTCCCAGAATATCGGAACACATTCTTCACTTCATAAAGATAACATTGAATTGAACGTTGATCGAATTTTGAAAGTTTAACTCGAATAAGGTGAATCTTGACCTCCTTTGACAGATTTTTCGTCCATCAGTTGACTGGACCTTGCGGTGGTGATGGAAACTGCCTTTTGTTTCTTATTGTGGAAGCCTCACGTTGATGAGCTTCATAAATCTCAACCTTCTTAGAGTTCGTCTTTTATATTAATGAGCCTGTTTTCTGCAGGTCACCGCAGTTTACATAATTGACAGTAAACTGTTCTCTAAAGTTGTATATGGCGCCCTTTCTTTACGTTATAAACGAACTAGGCTGTCGCGATATGACATAATGTGAAAACATCTCGATTTCTTTGTGCTTCGATTCATTCACGCTAATGTTTTGAAATTTTATTGATATCCAACGTCTTCCTAATAGATTTTCTTTTCCTTTTCTATTTTTTTTTGTATTTATGTAGTTTTCTGAAAATCGTAAGCTCGAAGCTCAACAGTCGGGTCAATGGTACGGATGTGAACATCAAAGAAGAGCCTGCAGTATCGCAGAACCTAGTAAACCGAATGTCTTCATCCCAAATAGGCCAATCATCCAAAAGTTCTGGAACTGGTATTGTAGAATCACGAACCTATCGCCACGTGGCCTTCTCTAGCTGTAACAATTGCTGGCTTATCGTTTCTGCTTCACAGTGCAGCGGTAGCTTTGTTCGAAGCATTTACCGTGTACGGTGTATCTTTCTAGCAGGGTGGTCGTCTGTTTATCGGTTAGGACAATGTTCCGTTACCGGTCAACATCACGGCTATTCTTGCCGCGACCTGGGGCCACTACACCCGAACTGTCGTGCGATAGTCTTCCAGAGGCCCGAACAGGAAAAAGTCTTCATGAGTACCATCATCCTCTTACGCCATTAAAACTATCTATCTCGAGCAGACGACAAGACATCCCGGAAACACACGACCTCACACACAAATGGAAAAGAAAAAAAACGCAAAACACGAAAACACCAGAACCTATTCCAAACATCTATAACCAGAGTCGTAGGAAGAGTCAGAAGCCATGGGCCTTGCACCAAGCCGTACCGCGTAGTAACACTCTTTCTTTCTCTGACTCCTCAGGGAGCGCCGTAAACCGCGATAACGACTAATTAGAAACCTTTTTCCCGGACCTTTCACCCTCTCCATCCTTCCGTTCTTTCTTCCACTTTTTTGATGGGAAAACGTTCTGGCGCGCGCGGGAATCGGGGAGAAAAGGGAGAGAGAGAGAGAGAGAGAGAGGAGAAAAAAAAAAGGCGGGAAGATGAGGAGCAGAATCCGGGGGAGAGGAACCGTTCCGATATCGGTTATAATCGATTTCCACTTTTCCGCGGGTCGACGCATTTCAACGGCTCTCGGCCCGCTTACGCGCTCGCGTTTAGGGTTAAAAGGTTCGAGCTCGCGAGAGAGAGAGAGAGAGAGGAAAGGGGGGGGGGGGGGGACGACGATGACTTCGCGGGATCCTTGCCCAGAGTGTCCCGATGATACCACCCATGCCACCGCCCCCCCCCCCCCCCCCCCCCCCTCTCCTCTCTTTTGTCTTTGTCTCCAAGGCCTTTGTGGGAGAAGGGCGAAAAGTCAGACCCTGTCGCCTTGCCGATTACAGTTCGTACAATGTATACACCGCACCGCACCGTCTCGCGGCGTTCGCATGCTTCATCGTTATATACTGTATACTCATTTTCGTCGTCCGAACCCCAAAAGACCTTTGTGGCTTGCTGCCGTACCGCCGCTGCTGCCGCTACCGTTGTTTCTATTCTTGCGGGGTCCGCACACGCTAACTTGCATCTTTTCTATCCGTGTGGTCGCGAGAAGACAATGACGTGCCCCCCCCCCCCCCCCCCTTTTCCTTTTATATTTTTTTCTTCGGTTTATTGTCCTCGCCCCTAGGTTCCAGGGAAAGGTTGGCTCAACACAAAGAGCCGTTTGTTTGGGTCCGGTGTCCCTTCCAGCTCAGCATGCGTGCGATGACTTGGACGCGGCTGACTCTCGTTCGGAGGGTCGCTTCTCTGCCTGTGTGTGCGTCTGGAGAACGAGACTATGCGCACCGGCTCGGCTGACTGCGGACGCCGGGTGAAGCTTGTGTTTGGGCGGGAAATCAATGAATTCTTCATTTATTTTGTGTTTTGTCTTTAAGGGGGAAAAAAGAAAAGGGGAGGGGGGCGTTCCGCTAATTTCGGGGTTTGTCTCTTGTTTTTCTTTGTTGTTGTTTCGTTTTGACGTGGTTCGAGTCAGTGTTGTTTGGGCTGCGCAACGCGTGGTTGAAGGGACCGGCTCGGTTGTTGTACTTGGAAGCGATCATGCTCGGATTGCCGAAAACGGCCGCGTCTTCTTCTTGCGAAGCATCGATCCCGAACTGCGCTCGGACGTGAGGTTGTGCTCGGAAAAGGTCGGCGGGCAAATTCTTCTCGTTCACAATCTGTAAAGTGTCTGCGCAGGGTTTGTACAATAAATGACAAGCACAAGCACAATCTCAGCTAATCGTGATTCAACTCTCGTAAACCGAGCGATCAGTGACATACGCAACGTTGACTCTTTCCTTTTAGTGTGCGTTAGTCATTTAGCGTCGCATTTTTTCTGCCTTCTTTGTGGCTTCGGCGCGTTCACTTCAAGAAACATGGTACTATCATTTTTTTTTTTTATTTTGCAATACACAGCAGCGTTTGTGCATCACAAAGATTCTATCTTTACTCCCGCCCCGTCTCGATCTAGATGTGCATCGGGCTGGCCAGATCAACATCAATAGACCTATTGCTATATTACCCAAGCATCAAGGAGAATGCAGGGATTGGTGTTCCACGCGCCGCACGTGCTGGCCTCAGCAGTAGTAAATTTTCCAAAGCAAAAACCTAAAACAAATTGTATCTTGCACGCGCGTTCGTCAACGCTTTATTTTGGTTATTTACTTCGAATATTTTATACGGGGAAGACGTGCGCGTGTGGCGCGTGGAACACCAATCCCTGCATTCTCCTTGATGCTTGGGTAATACAGCAAATGGTATATTGTGATACGCTCGTCAAAGAACCTAGGTGTGCCCTGCCATATTGCTCAGCTACAGCAGGGACACCAGACGCCATCTTAAGGACGCGTTCCCACTGCTCATCCATCATACAAAAGACAGTCTGCTAACACTAGAGAGTTTTAGGGAACCGTTATTGCACATCCGATACCGTACAATGCCCCCCCCCCCCCCCCCCCCCCGGTACGAACTGCGCATGCGCTATCACAGAAGACTCGCACATGCGCAGTGCGTACCGGAGGGCCCATTGCACCGTATCGGATGTGCAGAAACGGTTCCCTAAAACTGTCTACTGTCTGAGACGTGTTTCTTTCTTGTACGACGGTATACTGTCGTACTGGTAATTCAAAAACTGGCTGCGGACATGTCGGAAGCATACGTACGTATGAATCAGACGTGCTTCGAACGTCCGTGAGGCGTGTCCGCAGACAATTCTGACATCATGTCTGCGGAGAAACTCCGTTTCGAATCGTGTCTTCTTCACACCGGATGGATGGATGTATGTGAATGGCTATACCCTTTGTAGCGGGCGGTAGCTTGCGCCACCTAGCCTGAGACTAGAAAGACAAACCTGCGATTCCTCCCGCCCTTCTAAGCCAATTTCTCCCCCTAACTGTCACCAAGCAGTGTGGGAGGCATTCCGCACTGCCTGTGTATGTTCGAATGTGTTTGCAGACGGTTTTTTGTATATTACCGATGTGACGCGCCTCGGTCAGTGTCTACGAATTTTCTTTCGTATGATGTATTTGCATCACGGCTCAAGTGATTTGTGTTTGTTCTTTTCTATTTCCTCTTTGTTCCGTGCTTACGATGTCGGCAATAATCTGACTTTATAACAGTTTTATAGTCCTTGCTAATAGATGCCATTGTTTTCCACGGCTCAAACCGTAGCGATCGTCACGCACGTTCTTCGCCGTCTGACCTTCTGTCTCCCTGCGTTATTTATCAGCGGTACCACTTAACGTGGGGCTTGCTGATCTGAGGCACGTCGCAAGCTCGGTACCAGTCTTGCAGTACACGAACGCATGGGGAAAAAAGGGAAAAAAAACAGTCCCTCAATGGACTATCGCGTGCGCTCTGCGTGATTGGGGAGTGGGTCTACTGAGCGAAGGAACATATTTAGCTGGTGGGGTACATCGACGAAGAGATAAATAATGCTGCACAAAAGGGCCCGTGCTGTCCTTGTGTTGGAGGCTGTCTTCCCTTGTATCGAGGAATGATTCGTCCCTCGAGACGCCGATCGGGGCGGGATCGCACGCGAGCTTGTGCATGTCACGCCATGCCCAAGACAACAATCTTGTTTCTTCCCCTATTCATTAATCCGTCGGCTCTACTGCGACTCGTTGTAGGTACGCTTTCTTATTATTAGTATTATTTTTGGCTGGCTCGCTATAAATTGTTTTTAATATCGCCATTCCTGACCGGCATAATTCGAGTGGCGCTCTAATTTTATTATTAAGCAAGTTACTGATGATTTTTCTATGTTTCTTCCCCCACCATTTCTGTCTCGTGATTCCTTCTTTGGCGTCCTTATGCCAGGCTTAGGGCTCATTCACACTGGAAGCGGATCCGCGTTCGCAAAGCGGTTGCGAACGCGGTTGTATAAGGATTCAGTACAATTGCACGCGCATTTGACATCAAATGCGCGTGCAATTGTACTGAATCCTTATACAACCGCGTTCGCAACCGCTTTGCGAACGCGGATCCGCTTCCAGTGTGAATGAGCCCTTAGGGTGCCTACATGTCTGTCTGTCTCAGGGTGAATACATCCATTGTTGCCCTGACTGTGCCAGCGCGCGACGCTCTCGCGCACTCGGTGCGTGACGTTGGCGGTAAAATGGCCCCTATGCATTAGCCAAAGCTACGCTCTCGAGCTGAGTGACACCGGATTGCGCGCACTTCAAAATGCATAAAAAAACGATTGGACGGAAAAATGGCTGAGATGTCACCACTCAAGCAAGAGCGCGCGTGTGTATGAAGGCACTCTAGCCAGGCTCCGACTAGAGCGACAAAGCAGAAACAACCGATGCCGACAAACCTCGAACACGTGCGCCATGCTCGCGATGGTGTACCTTTTGGCAGGCTTGCCGTCTGTCGGTCCCCAAACATTTGGCTTCAAAAGGAATTAAGAGAAAAAAAATCACTTTACTAATTGATCACGCGTACGCAGAAACAGATAAAGAAGCCACGTGCACGTGCGAGCGCATCTACGAAGTTCGAACGGTGCGCGGAAACTTGAATGGCCTCTTCGCAGACGTCGCTTCGCTTGGAGAGACGAACAAAGCAGCCGCGTTTGCAGGCAGCAGTCTGACAGAAGACGAGCCAAGACAATCCGAAGATTGGTGTACACGTAGCACGTCCGCTTTGTCTGTCTCTCCGAATGGCTTTAAATGACTCTCGGCCATCTTTCTGGGTCCGACGTCTTTTCGCATTTGTCTTCTTCTCTCTCTCGTCATCTCTCGCAACCTGAGGTGTACTCGCGAGATTTCGAACTACGGACTCTGCTACCAGCAAGTCAGTACAGGCAGCGCAATTTTCCTCAAGAATGGGGCACTCCAATTTGATAAAGACAAAAAAAAAAAAAAAGACACCTAAAATTATTGTGGGCTGCAATGTACAACGCCAGTTCTTTTGTTTAAGAAAACCGCTGCAATCATAGCAATATGTTTTTGTTTTAAATTTTGGTGCGGGTTATTGGTGCTATTCGCGTCACCCGCTCGTTGCTCGCCCTCCTGCGGGCACGGCAGAACTGCTGGTTATCATGGCTCGCGAAATGTCATTTCCGAGTGCAAGCAACACTCTTCCCTGTCCCATTGTAGTGCTGCAGCCGGTATGGGATTGTACCTTATTAGAGAGTTTCAGTATTGCGTACAGTAGCAAACGCAAGCGCTGTGCGTTTGCGTTAGAGTTGCGTGCTCCACTTGCGCGTGCGCGTCGTTGCCATGCGCCAATCCAAGGTTGCAATTTCGGGCTCCGCGCACGCGCAGTGTGGAACACGCAGCGCTAGCACAAAAACACGCGGCATGCGTTCGCTCGTATGCGAAATGCTAAAACTCACTACTGTTTTACTGGTTTCCAACGCCCTGACATTGTTATCAAGATAGAGAAACAGTCAAACACGATGTAATATAAAGTCCTATGCGTGACGAGTTGCTTTAAAACACACACACACACACACACACACACACACACACACACACACACACACACACACACACACACACACACACACACACACACACACACACACACACACACACACACACACACACGCACGCACGCACGCACACACACACACACGCACACACACACACACACACACACACACACACACACACACACAGACACACACACACACACACACACACACACACACACACACACACACACACACACACAGAGAGACAAACACGCACGCACGCACGCGCGCACACACACACGCGCACACAAACACACACACACGCACACTTCTACTACAGTGTTCTAGAACTTCTACTCTCTGATTCGGATTCCGCCTTCGGGTTTTTGTTGTGAGTGCAGAGTTTGTTAATGTGTAAGGTTTGTGAACATATTCTAAACTCATCACCGGTGGCGATATTTTGTAAAATTTGGATTGGTTCTGTTATTCTTGGGCTGGGAATAATGCTAAAGCAATTAACCATCTAAATACCCCAAAACCCGTTAAAAGGCCCGTAGTTTGTTAGTTCACAGGACATTTATCTGAGCGAGAAAAGACAGCAAAACACACACAAATATCAGCACAGATTTTTTCAACAAAAACAATATTCTACGTTACCTCTAAGGTGTATGAAAGACCCTGTCTTTAAAGAGACACTGAACAGTCCAAAATATTTTGAAGTTCCTGGATCGGACGCGTATGTCACAAAATAAAGTTTCCGCGAACAACTTCTTTAATTCAATAATTACACTGTGATATGCATCTTGCGTTGTGAAAGAATCCGAAATGAATACCTATATCTAGAAATTCACTCGAAAATGGAGGTTAGTTTTGGTTTCGTTTCAGAATTAAAACGTGCCTCCTGGCGTAAATATTACGCTAAACACCTTTCTTGTTTTAGGATAACTAGGCGACCTGCACTCATAACAGCCTAGCTTCCTCGTATAAGGAGGAACGATTTGTGTCGCTCACTAAAGCCAGCACACTAGACAGGCTTAGCAACCGTACCCGCACGCATCTCCGACCCTGACTATAACCGCCATTTTGGAAAACGAGTGGCGCCACCTTTAGTGAATTGGAGTCGCCAATAGCAGAGGCTCATGGCAGACTGTCTGTTTTCCAGAGTCACGAGGAGTTTCAGAAACAAAAGGCGGGGCTTATTATGTTAATTCACGCTCCTTGCTTCGTGACTGGTTCTTCGGAATACGTATCGGCTAGTGACGCCATCTCATTGGCTGTGGAGCTATAATGATATGTTTAGGTCTCTTGTCAGGAGCTATAGTCAAACGTGTCTATTTTTATCGAGGCACATGTAATATAAATTGAAGTTTTATATAAAGGGAAAAAAAACAAAAAAACTCGACAGCGGCGTATTTATAGAAACATATCAAAATTACCAGCCGAATGTGGTGTAGGAGACTTTTGAGGTCTCCTCCATCAATCGGCAATTTAAACCTGGTCGTAGTTTTGATACTCTGCGGGTATTAGAGCGGATTAGAGGGGATGAGAGACGAGATTAAAAGGGCACCGAGTCTTGAGTCACCCCGAGGGGCGATTACAAGAGGGGTTGGCATATTACGAGATCAAGAATCGGTGTCACGCGACCATCTTTTTCAATTTTTTTAAAGTTATTTTTGCATTCTTCGATTTTTTAAAGTTTTCTCGCGCATGAATGAGTGTAAGCATTGCGAGCCCCGGAAATCCAGAAGTATGGAATGAAGCCGAGGTCTTGCGAATGACGGTTCTTGCAGATGAATTTGTTTCACGTGATTCCACAACTGACATATTGTAGAACGTCGGCTTCTCTGGCGGCAGAAGAGCCCATCGTCTGCTTTTTCCTTCTCGCGTCTGATTTACACCCGATAAATAATTTGTTTGTCACCGAGCGCCGAAGTTTCTTCAATTTCGAGATAGTGGTGCTTGAAAGCGCTTTGCGGAAACGAGCGGCTTATGGTAAGGTATTCGCAAAGGTGAATCATCCATGCGAACCGAGCTATCGGTTATCTTAAAGCTGTTCATATATTCAAAATCCTAACCACAGTCAAACCCTCAGTGAAAGCTAAATTCAATCAAAACCACATATCTTTAGTGAAAACTTCCAGGTAAATGTTTCGGTGTAAATTAGCGCTGGTCTCGCACGCTTGTAAGGGCCTTCTTGAATTTTTCCCGCCCATGCTGTTTATATCTTGTTAGACGCAAATCAATTTGCCTACATCACCAGTTTGCTTCAGTGAAAAACCTAACTTCATGCAAAAAGAAACCACAACTTCCGTCAAAACCACAACTCCAATCACAACGCTATCTTCAGTGAAAACTCTAGAGATTCAGTCAAATCCTCACCTTCAGTCAAACTCATACGTTCAATTATACACCAATTTCAGTAAAAACCCAAATTCCTGACTTCACCCATAGTTATGACTTCAGTCACTACGCTAACAGCAGTCGAAAGCATACCTCTAGTCACAACCCAAACTTTACTGAAAACCTTATACCTGCTTTCACAGAACCGTAGTCGAAAAGGCCCGGCTCCTCCTGAAGCATTATACTAATTTCCCCATTTATGTGGAGATTAAGATATACGTTCATTTTAGATTAGATATGCGTTCTCTTATCAAGACACGCACGTTTCAAACGCCAAAAGCTTCGCTTCTTGCTCCGAGAACCAAATCTCGTAAAAACTTCTTCGCGTGACGTATGAACAATCCGCCAAACCTTTTTTTCTTTTTCTTGAAGTGAAAACGAGTATATAGATATATAGAGCTTCGGTCGAAACCTTACCTTCAGTCAAAACTTCAAGGAAACCATAATTTCAGTCATCCCCAATTTTCGGACAACTTCCCCAACTTCCGCAAGAACCCAGAAAGGTATATCTAGGGTTCCGCGTTTTCGGTTTCTATTTTTTCAAAATTCGGCGTACTTGTTTCGGTGTTTATTTTAATATTCAATTTT
Source organism: Ixodes persulcatus (assembly GCA_013358835.2). Lineage (NCBI taxonomy): Eukaryota > Metazoa > Arthropoda > Arachnida > Ixodida > Ixodidae > Ixodes > Ixodes persulcatus. Next base: position 660,567 of record JABSTQ010009623.1, read on the forward strand.
CGTTTTTTTTTTCGGCGTATATTTATGCCCACAAAAGTTTCTGGGCTTTTTTCGGTGAATATAAAATAAACACCAACCAATAACACGGGCTTTTTTTCCTCGGGTCCCACCATCACAATCGATGGAAATAAAGGTACTTATTATTATTATTATTAATAACGGCACAAATATATTGAAAAAGGAATGGACACTTTATTTGGCAAATGTGTGCAACTGTACAAGAAACAAGAAAAAAAAACACAGAAGTACAAACAAGTCAGATATGAAGCCGATGCCCAAAAATGACATGGAGCTTCACCTTCTATACATCAGGATTGCGTGATCTTATTATAGTACACACACATGTACTTTGCCAGGTTTTCCTCGTTGTTCCGCACTCTTTCTTTTTGTTAACATGACCCTGAGCGTCGAGAATGCCCTCTCTAGGGAGCCTTCATGTGCGCTGAAGGCACCCTAGCCCTCTCAACGCTAACACTGGACACCGGAAGGCTGCAAAGATGAAGCGCTGCCTGAGCCAAAATCGGCCAATAAACCAATTGTGACCGCCAAAAGAGACACGGTGCGACGTTTTGAAGCACTACATGACATGCAGAGCTTGCATCAAGTCAGTCTTCCTTACAACGAGTTTGAAAACACCCTCGCACATGGCGAAGTCACGGGGCATTTCGAACTTCGGGCTCCGATCGATGATGCGCACATTAAACCAAAACGTCGTGATGGCACCCGTGTATCCCATGCATTCGGACACGTTTCGATAGACTCTGTCGTTCTACGTTTTCGCCACGGCTCTGCGGTACGAATGGAAGGTCAAAGTGACCTTTTCCAGTTAAAACTGAATTTTAGAAAATGGATTCGACGTACTTTTATCGGTTTTTATCGGTTTAAATCGAAAATGCCGAACCTAAAAACTGACCTTTTTCGGTTAAAACCGATTTTCCAAAAATGTATTCGGCGTACTTTTATCGGTTTTTATCCGTTTAAACCGAAAAATCCGAACCCTAGGTATATCCATCCCGAAAACTATTGTCTCCTTTGTCTAACGCGTTCTGGGGGTTAGGCAGTTGCTCGCTTCCGCGGAATATCGGGCGATGCGCATGCGTGACTCGGCGTTTTTTTGGCCTCGGTGATAACCGCTGAAAGTTACGTTCGAAAGACGTTGTCCTCGCCTCGTGTATGTGGAGACTGTCTCTTCCGTGACGTGTTCGCGGTGGGAACGCGGCTTTATGGTATATTCGATCATGTCCGGCGACGTCTCTATCAGCGGGAATATTAGTAGCCCCCTTTATTTTTTATTTTATCTTGTCTGGACGCGCGATATACGGGGTACAAAAAGACATCGAACATGCGTCGCCCTAACCCGGAAGCAATAAACAAAATGTTCAAGGCTGAGCCGTCGAGCTGTCATGTAAGTTCAATAATCTCGCAGCTTTTCATTGCTCCCCCTCGACTCCACCCAAAACTGCGCATTAAAATTCATCGCAGCCTGAGCAGCTGCAAATTTCTATTGCCTTTGTCCCCTCCTCACTTACCACAAAATTAATATAAATTAAAAAAAAATAGTTTTTTTGTTCTTTTTGCGTTTTCCCTTCGTGACATTTATATCCTCGATGTCGCAAAGTCAGGCTTCGTATAATCTTCCGGAAAGTGAAAGTCTTTATTTATTTATTTTTTTGCTTTACGAGGTGACAGTATGGTAGTTGGGGTAACACATTTTTTACTCATTGTGGTCACTAAGAGTTGAAGAAGCGAGGGACTTGTCTTGCGGTGTTCTTTTCGGCGAATGTCGCAATCTGATTGCCTGCCGAGCGATGATTATATTGTCGGAACTCCACACGTCTCGCGTCTTTTTTTTTTTTTTAAGATGTTTGTGCATTATAGCATTTTCATGTTTTAAAGCGGAAACATGAATCCATGTGTGTCTGTTACGATAGCTTTACCACTTTCCGCCACAGGGCAACCAAGTTTCGTTTGACAAGTGGCGCCATCTTATGGGGAAGTTTTGCAACTTTGAGAGACGGCCCGTGGCCGCGATCCCCTGGACGAATCCCCCCGAGCGCCGTTTCCGAATCCGTGACGCAGCGCTCGTGTGTCCGGACGCTCGGTGACATAGCCTTCCCAAAGTTGCCCTCTTTGGCCACCAGTCGCGCTGACTAACGGACGACCGAGGCGCCTCTCACTCACTGCCCTTGGGCTATATAGTAGACCAACACACTGTTGGCAAAAGCAAGTCCGCGCTTGCCCACACCACGTGTGGGCACTGCTCGTGCGTGTGATATAGATCCGCATCATGTGATACGTTTGCGCATGCGTGACGTCAAGGCACACTAAATGAGCTTTCTGGATGGATGGATGGATGAATGGATGGATGTTAATGGCTATAGCCTTTGTAACGGACGGTAGCTTGCGCCACCTATACCATAGTCTAAAAAGACTAACTACGCGAGGATCCTATTTACTTTTTTTCGTTGCTTTGATGGAAACAGATGTAGCATTATATTGACAGAGGGACCTTACAAACTGGCTATTAAATTAGCTCACGGTTCGGAGTTAATGCGATTCTGCAACCTACAACACAGAACGCGCGCGGTGCAGGAGAAAACTTAATAATCATTCTCTTTGAGGCACACTAATAATTGAGCACGTCTGTTTTCCCGCAAAGCACCTAGCAGAGCCCATCGCAGGCTAAAATAATGTTGAAACATAAAAAAAAAAACATGCGTCATGACATATTGTTGTCGTTTTATTGCGCATTTAGGTGACCACGGGACAGCAATAACGATCGTGATGGTAGCCTATCGCGAATGCCGCCTCTGCGGCACAACGTCCGGTCTGTTTTGAAACGCACGCTCAAATACAAGAATATAGGAAAAACAGAAAAGGGTGAATTGTGTCGCTTGTTGATATATATATATATATATTTTTTTTTTACTTTTTCTAAATATAGAGCAACACGCGCTCATTTTCGTGCACGCTTTTGCACGCTAACAAATGAGCCACTTACAAAGACACCACTACAACGACACATATCTATAAAGAAACACAATGGCGTTTACAAATTGTAAATCTTTTAGGACCTTCCTTTAGCGCGCTTTGTTACGTCCGTTCGTTCCTTGGTTCCCATACACGCCTTTCTCGTGATTGATATCAACGGCATTCAACAGCTTTTATTCCGTCTTATGCAAATTGCGCGAGGGCCATTCGAGCGATGTGCTCTGTCCGCGCGCCGAACTTGTAACGCTTCCGACAGGGACATGCCGTAACAGGAACCGTTGTTTCGATCCCAGATACTGCAACGAAAAAGAAATTCATTATTAAAAATAAAAGTATTTATATTTCGACAAAACAAGAACAGTCCTACGATTGCTTACACGAGCCACCAATCGTATTTGCATTTTTTTTTTTCAGAAGTCCAATGGGATTTGGCCATCTTTCATTGGCGGATAATGTAGTATCCCTATATGCGGGACAACAAGATCGCGTGAAGTCCACTTTCAGAAGCAATTTTTTTTGTTTGTTTGCTTTATTTCTTGGAGATGGCCGGGAGAGGTGCGGAGTTGGGATAGACGGAGTAAAATAATATTGAGCACTTCTTCATCGGCTATACAAAAAAAAAGGCAAAAAGAGAAGTAACAAAGCAAAAGAACGAGCATAGGACAGGCGCCACCTATAATAAGAGGGAAGTAAAAGAAAGAGGGGAAGGGGGAAAAGGGGGCGTTGCTCGTTAGAGCGTGGGTGTGGCAACTTACGAGCACCTGCAGTAGGTTTTATCTCTCTATATATACGCATCGATATTTGTGTATAAACGAGATGCGTATTTGTTTTTTGTGCGTGTTTTTTTTTTTTTTTTAAGTACAGGTTATGGGGTATTTTAGGGCTTGGACGAACCTCGAAGTCAATTCAAAAACAAACAAAAAAAAAAAAAGTCAGTGACTTAATTGAAAACAATTATGTTTTTTTTTTTTTTTTAGTTGACTCAGAAAAAGTGCGCGTTTATAGCGAGCCTGAACACGTATACGACCAGATTAGTTAAGCCGCAGTAACACCTCTCGTGCGTTCTCGTCATTACAAGTAATCAAGTTACCTATAATCGATTAGGTTTTTACAGTCATTTTGTAACCACTCGATTACATTTATGAGGAAGTAATCGAAAGAGTGATCCGATCGCTTTTGGGAAGTGCCGGAATTACTCGTAACCGCTTGCCATGTTTTCATTTTCCTTTCTAACGGCACCCATTGTTTGTGCAATTTTCCTACGAAGGAAAGAAATCGAACCCTCATCAGCGTTCGGCCATGCATAGTTTATTTTTGCGGCGCAAAAAACCCTGCTATATGTTTTTTTTTGGAATACACTGTAGATACTGCGATTTCCTTTAATCATCAGGTTACGCACGTTAGCAATTCTTGTGTACGCGTTCTAGGAGTCATAACGCGTACATGTAACATTCAGGTTATTTCGTTATCTTGCTCGAAGCCGCCTTGAGTTTGCCTCAGTCGTGTGGAACTTCATTGAAGTGAACAAATCGTCTAGTATTGAGTGAATACCCGAAGCAAATACGTTTGATCGTTGTTTACAACCCAGTGTATTTTATGAGTATAGTGGAATTTGAAATTTGATTAGCTTAAACTTTTGTGTACTAGAAACGGATGATGCGGGTTTTTTGTGTTCCCCTACAAGGTTGTACGTGGTTGTCTAGACTCACCGGCGCTACTAAGCTGTGTATGTTTCCGAGTTGTTCGGAGGGTGATCGTGCTCACTTCATATTTTATCTTTTTCCTTTGTACCAAACTGATCCCATGACTCGTTCGCAACCATACCTCGGCAAACTCACTCACGAACTGGCTCACTCACACTCACTCACACTCACCGCGTGATTGTGAGTGGCAACTGGTTTGCAACAAATTTGAAACTACCGCAGGTAATCTTAATAATGACATGTTTTTACACGAAGGAAAATTTCGAGAATGCATTGATGTTTTTCTTTCATCCTGATATGTAGATTTTGGATTTTTGTAGATTGAATGTGATATTTTTCACTGCACCACTAAAAAAGCCTAGGGCTGTTTGTGCGGCACTCAGAATAAAGCAAATAAATACATAAATAAATCAATCGTCGCACCCAACCTGACATACTCCTGTCTGGAATGTTGACGTCCCAGAAACGATTACACTTTTATAAATACAGCAAACTTCCGTGTCGCGCAAGATTACGCTACATTTCAGGGTTTCCTTCAGCTGCTCCCGTCTTTTGAGTACATGGTGTTCTCGGTTTCATCCACGATGTTTCGCGGAAAGTGGTGTCCAAAACCAAGACGCTTACGGCTTTATAAAATATTCCTCTTTGAATCATATCCGAAGTATAGGTTGGGGGAAGCCCGAAGCGGATGGCTGCATACACGAATAACAAAAAAAAAAAAAAAAAAAAAAAACTCGCAATTTTCTGCCGGAAGCGTGATGGATGCACTTGGAAACGAACGTCGACTGAACTTTTCCCATTAGTTATGAAACATGACTTTTCGGGGCATACGAAGCACTCGGACAAAAACAACGGACATGGAAACCCCATGGGGAAGAAACCGACTGAGAGCGGGAGACGGGGGCGCTCCGGGACGCTGGAAGAGTGACGTTGTCGTTTCAAATCAATCATGTCATCACCATCTCGGCGGCGTGTCTTTGATGGGTGTGCTGATGAAACAAGTGACGCGACCTAAACCACTACGTCACTCTCCCAAGCGTCATTGGGGGCAGGACTCGACGCGCTCTTTTTGAGCGCAATTTCCTAAATCGGGCGAAAAAAAAAGATAAACATGAAAATTGATTGATTCGTATATCTAAAACGATTACCTTTTCGGAAATTCTTTAGATTGGCCTGGCTTCTAATAGTAATTTCCGTCAATATTGCAATCGCAACACAACCCCTAAAACCAATAATAAAAAAAGTAAATTAAGAGATTTTTCTTAGTTACTCTATTCAACTTACTGTGACGATTATCTCCTCACCTAATGTCCGCCGAGCCTGTTAAGTACATGGTGAAGACAGATCTGGTCTAACTCTCACCCCCTATTTTAAAAAAAAGTAAAAGAAAGAAGTATGTTCGAATTTTAATTAAACTCCCTGTATATCATACAAAAGACAAACTGCCGACACTGAGTGACAGTGCTGTTTTTTTAGACTTAGGCTAGGTGGCGCAAACTACCGCCCGTTACAAAGGCTATAGCCATTAACATCAATCCATTCATCCAGTGCCTGCAGGCTGTCTTTTTGCATTGTGACCCCGGCTTTAAGGGACGCGAAGCATGCCTTTAGCAGAAACGTCATTCCAGCTGGGCTTGTGGGCGCGGTCGCTGTGAAAAGACCGCATTGAATGACCGCTGAATTCGGATACCTTTCCGAGCGACGCCTCGGACGCTCTTCATTCATCTCGACCGTTCAATTCGAGGAACGTTGCGCCGCATAACTAACGAGGACGCAACACTCGTATGCGGGTCGTATAATATACGGTAAACGAATGCACAGATAACCTTTGGCGCCCGGGAGCCGCGGTCCCCTATCATCGAATCCCCGCCGTACACGAACGCGATTCAATGGCGTGCTCACATTCACGTTGAAAAGTTTGACTTCGTACGAAATTGCTTAAAAAAAAAAAAAGGCCACGCAAAGAGCGACGAAAATTGAATATGTTTGGTATAGAGCACCGATCAGCGGCAGACGCGAGCGTTCACAGTCCCCAAGGGGGTGAAGGCGGCAGGTTGTCTCCTTTTGATGCCCGCGTCCAAAAAGTGCGCTTGTTGTTTTCTGCTTCGCTTTTGTTGGGCGTGCTCGCTCGAGCCACACGACTTCCTTGACATTCTATAATTCTTTCCGTGACCATCTGCGACTCCAAGCAAATGTTTTCAGGCCCTCACTTAACAGCTTCGTTTTTTCATCACCACGCGACCAACAATCTCGTCGCATAAGAATACATTAGCGATATAGATCCTCCCTGGGCAGGTTCGAATATAGAACGCTATGTGCCGTTTGTTTAGACTGGGGTCGCGAATAGTGATGCTATGGGGCTCCTGCGTTCCCCAGGGGGTGCTGCGAGAAGGGACTTGTTAGCCCTTGTTTTGGGTAGTACAAACTTTAGCGTCTCAAACTGTCACGCATGCAGAAGCGTGCCAGCTCTGGTGCCGAGCGCGAGATCACGATGAAAATACAAAGAAACAACAAAAATTCGAACGCCGTCAAAGCTAAGACGCTAAGCGCGTGAGCCAAGAACTGCCGTTCCACGCGTTCCAAAGTAGACATGACAAAGAAAAAGAAACATTCAAGCGTCGCGTCACAGGTGTTTTGACGTCACCACTCAGAGATAAGAGACGCGTACCCTAGCGGTGGTGTCATGAATTTGGTACTTTTGATTGTCTTGCGGCGTTGAGTCTGGCCGATTTCTGGCGTCCAAAAGTGTTTTTTCGTTCTTCAGCACTAGACAGAATTAAAAAAGCTCAACCAACGTGCCATAAGTAGTGCGAGGCTCAATCAAGTGAGCCTGTACTACCCAAAATGAGGGCGCTACAGTTTGTTCAAAGCTTCAGCGCAGGAGGCCTATACGATTTCGATGACCATGGTTGCCTGTTTCGTTTACCCGGGTAATAGACCTTTTGCTGAATTACCCAAGCACACAAAAGCATGCTGCAACTGTAGTTACACGCGCTGCACGTGCTGGTGTCTGCAGCAGTAGCTGTTCAAAAGAAAATCAACCTAAAACAAATGGCATCTTGCACGCGCGCTCGTCACCGCCTTCTTTTGGTTATTTACTTCGAATCTTTTATACGGGGTATAGACCTTTCCAAAAAAGAGCGTGTGGCCGGTGCCATCTTGAGTGTTCATGCGTATGGCGCGTGCTTCCCTCGCTTTCCGAAGCCACGAACACGCACGTGCTGGACTGTGAAGATCGCACGCTGGACTGTGATATTGTAAACATTGGAAAGGTCTATAGAGTTATTATAGACCCTTTTGCTGTTTACAAACATGAGCTGCCTCCTGCGTCCCAAGCGACTTCCGGTCGTTCCGTGCTTGCGAGCCTGTCGAGTCTGCTTATGTCACCAGTGCTAGAAAGCATAAATGCTACACGTACATCAAAGATGGAGATTTAACGAGGGCCCTCGGATGGACAATTTAACGTCTTAAAGGAGATAATTTGGTTTACAAGAATATTCGAAAATGTTTAACAGATCTCGCGCTTCTTCGTTCTCTTGGCGTTCACCTGGAGAATTAGTGGTTAAACGTTTCATCGGCATTTCAAGCAGCGGTGTTGAGGTGGGCTTTGTTAAATCTTTTTATGAACCGGAAGTTCTCTGGGACGTCAAAGACTGGAGCACCGCGTGGTGGCGTTTGCCATGAAAAGGGTCTATAGTGTACGCCAGAGGTTCAACAGGCGTTACTGTCTATGCGACTTCTGGCATGCAAATTGAAGCAGACAGCAACTATACTTCGATTCCCGTTATGTGCGAGCGAAGTCAAAGCTAGAAGCGCGAACCCAACGCTCTGAGCGTTCCGGCTTCGCACGTGCGCTCGTGCACTACATGCGCTGTTACAAGCAGCATGCTCGCGCTTGTAGCGTGGGCTTCGCTCGTACATAAGGTGAAACGAACTATAGTCTACTTTTGCGGTGCTCCTATGCGTTCCTATGGGAAAACGCTCGTGCATTTTTGTCTCTTCGCCGGAGTATAACAGGAATCACCTTTGTTACTTGGGTCGTAGCGAAAACTAGGTAACTTTATTAACGTTATGAACGTGTAATTGATTTAGTTACAGTATTTTTCTTCATCAGTGAACGATGTTAAACTTCGCTATATCTAGGGCCCAAACCTCTGTTCCATAGCAGGAGTGTAAAAACTATAGCGACGATTCTAAGCAAAATGACAAACGATAGGAATGGGGAGTGTGTCCAAAATTCCCCAGCATGCCGGTGGCGCTTTTATATTGCTAATATGACCGTCCTGTCAGTATAAAAAAAAAATGTCCCTGTCGTGCATCTTTACCAGCGGTTAAAAACATTCAAAACTTAAAGCACACAGACGTGGGTTATGAAAAGTGTTTCTTTTTATCATTTCCTATGCCGGGCATCTTTTTATCGGGCACTTGTTCTCTGGCGTCATTCTATTTTCGAGCGTCCGTGTGATGTTTTGAATGCAGAACAAGCATCTTCGCACATATTCATAAGCGAAAAGAATAAAGCAGATCTATTTATTGCATATCGGATTATATTACGTGGTCGTCTACATGCGCAGGGAGTTACTGATCCAGTGTTACTGCGTAGTTCTTGCTGTCTCTCTTGGTTTCCCACGTGTCCTTGGTTCGTTTGGCACGTATCCCCCATGCTGAAAAGCGCCGACGCCATGTTCTGGCTAACAGTGTCCGACAGTGCACATGCCTGCACGTATAACGCTTTTTCTTTTTCACCGCTTTTATTGTTATGATTTTGAGAGAAAACCTGGTAACTGATCAATTATTTCGTCTGCGTGAGTGAGAAGTGTTGTAATCTACATATCAGGTACGAATTATTCTTGATATTTGCTCTTATAATAAAGCGCAAGGGAGGAAATGCACTCACTCTTTCCCATAGGAATGCATTGCCGGAAGTCAATTTATGACTGGTTGCTGCCTGCTTTCATTTGCAACAGCACACTAGCGCCATTTGAACCTCTGGCGTAAACGATAAAAAACATATGATACGGGGAAGACAAGCTCGTGCTGCGCGCAGAATTACATTCCCAGCATTCTCCTTGATGCTTGGATAATTTAGCAATAGGTCCATTGACGAGTCGCGCATGAACACTTCATCTCGCCGGCGTGATCGAAGCAGCCATGAAACCATTTCTCTCCTTTCGCTAAAAAATACTTAGAATCACTCCCTAACGTTAATAACTGAATAAACTCGCCTTACTTTTTCTTTCTTTGCGATGGCCGTCGCCAAAAACAAATTACGGAAATATGGGCAGCGTTCATCCCCTCAACTCGGAGCCAGAACAAGCGGCCCCGTGGTCTGGTGCCTATCCTATGTCGCCAAGGCCACGCGCTGGGGTCGACAAGGTAGAAAACACGTGCTGAGCCCCAGGCATTTTTAGAGTTCGGGTTGGACACGAGCCACTATACTTTGTCTCATCCTACGATGGACTAAAGGCCAAAGCCACGGGTGCCAGCTCCAATCACGTTCCACGCTATACTATGAAACACGCTTAACATTGATTAAGGGTGGACGAATAATGCTCGAATCCAAAAGCGCAGCATCATTTCTATAGCTTCGATGCTGCACCTATACGTCGTGGCTTTCTTTGCGTTGTAAAATTGTTGAGTCACTCAGTGCTCTTCGATTCTAACCACTGTCCACCCGTGCCCTCATCAGTGATCCGAGACGCGGGCACCGATACGCGCATCGAAGCGAAATACCGCACAATTTCTAAGTGGCTCGTGATTGAATCTGGCGGTCCGTGGCTTCTGCCTTTAGTAACATCGTAGGGTGAAACGAAGTATACCCAAGTGTAAACGCCGAAGCATTGATTGTTACGAGCCGAAGTCGAGTGCTCACGCAGTCCTCTTGTCCAATTCATGAGCCGCGCTCGATTGTCGTCAGGCGGGTGGTTCCGATCCCGCAATTACGTCATCGAACTTTGCGAAAGGCGAGACTGAAAAAAAAAAAAAAAATATTCCTCTTTTATCCTCGCAATTTCACCGCGACAAAGAAGCTTCTGAATGAGTGGCGGCCTGTGCGCGTCCTAATGTGGAAGCCAAGCGCGCCGGACGTCGACGGGCGTTCCGCGTTCTTCGGTTCGACGAGTGCAGTGGAGGCCAAGGCTGCTGGCTTTAGCTTTACTCACTAATTATTCCAACCAGAGCTTGGCGTTTTAACGTCCCCTCGCACTATCGTCTTCTTCTATCTTTCAGCTTCTCGGCGCCTACGCGCACTTCATCGTCAAACACGCCAGGTTTGCATGTCCCACAGGCGCGGCGAGGCGCGCATGCACTTCATCCCGAATACGGTACGTTCGTACATATATACCCCGTATCTTAATATCCGCGGGGCTTAAACTAGACGCACACGCCTGCGAACAAGGAGACGCCTTTCCTCTTAGCGTGAACCCCCCAAAAACATATTTGGAACCCCTTATCAAAGAAGTGGGCGCGCACGGTCGGCCAGGCTCGTATGCCCCGCGCGCACGCAACAACCGAAGCCCTCAATCCTCGACGATTCGTTCTCGCAGACGCGCACACATCCACTCCCCTTCCACTATTCAGCCGTCGCCCCAACTTCTCATCATTTCGTCATCATTCCCCCGGTCTGTGTTGACAGTGTCCGCGAGCAAATATTAATTCCGAGCTCTATGTTCTCGGAGCTTCAATGGGAAAGGGATTTCTTTTTTTAGCTCGTTTCATTTTTTTTTTGCTCGTGATTGTTTTGTTACGTTAGTACTTTTAGCAGTGTGTAGTGGTCCGTGTTGTTCCTCTTCGGAGGATAGAGCGCAGCGATGCAGTGTCGCTTGCCCGAGGGAGTTATGCTCCCGCGAGTTTTCGACTGCGGCACGTCGGGGCGACGCTCTACTCACTTCACCCCTAACATGACAGTGCGGTGGAAGCTATACGTTCTCGTTACACCAATCACACGCCTATGTCCAGCCACGTGATCACGCTCCCGTTCCTACCCAACAGCGCAGCGTAGAATAACCGTGACCCGAGAACATCCTCCTCTTCATCAATGAAACGCCATGACGTTCGGAGGATGGAAACTCGAGGATTGGACCCGAGCAGAATGCCGAACGTCATTCGACGCGTTGATTGGACGCGAGGCCCGGCCGAACGCTGACGCCTCACTCGGGCCTAATCGGCGTCCTCGCTCGAGTTCGACTGTGATGACGTCACGGTTTGGTGCATGCAGGTTTTTTGTCATTCTAGGAGGTGTAACCCCGTGTAGAGAACGTGGTCAGGCGATGAAAGGGAGGCCGCGGATTGGTCCGGCGAGCCCGTAGCCCTCACCGCACTCTCAGCTTAGAAGCGAACGTGTCATATGTACGTGTAAATTCGACTCCGACATTGTCCCTTGCTAAAGCTGGAGGACGCGGTTCCCGGCCTCACGTATCGTGTGGATACGCGTGCGTTGTCGACGCCGTGTTTAATGCGTCCGTTGCCGGTAACCGAATTTTATGACCTGTTCGAGTATGTAGGTGGGAGAACGAGTTAAGCTTAGTGACGTGTACGGCACAGCGGCGAGGTGACTTTTAGGCGGCGGTGGGGGGGGAGGGAGGCTTGATGTGTGAAGAGTTCCATCAATAACCGGAGCCGATAAGCCGCTAATTAGAGTAGGATGGGAGCGATCGCCGCGGGTCGTTTATGGTCAAACGCTGCGGCAAATTCGCTACTTCTTTTTTTTTTTAAGTGGTTGGAGGAGGGGGGGGGGGGGGGGGGAGGGACGCATGTGTTGGGTGATGGTGTTGAGGTTCTGAGTTGATTCGGCATCTGACGGAGTCAGTTTGCGAGGATATGCTTCTCTGCCTGAGTACTTGTGACAATTAAAATCGGTCGAATGTGATCGACGCGTATTCGAGAGTAAGCCGTCTGCTTCTTTAGCAAGGGTTGCGGTGACGTCAGAACGACGCCGAATTCTGATTGGCTTTGATTGGAAGGATAGTGGGTAGACCTCAACGCTATTTTCCTTACGGTCTAACCACTATTTTTAGAGCGCAGCTCTTAGGCGCTCGTTTCCAGCTTGAGCGGCGTCGGCGTCGGCGTCGGCGTCGGCGTCGGTGTCGGCGTAACCGCGAGCCTCCCCCCCCCCCCCCCCCCCCCCCCCCGAGGACCTCGGGAGGACCTCGGGTTCCTTCGGGAGGACCTCGGGAGTACCTCGGGTTCCTTCGGGAGGACCTCGGGTACCTTCGGTGACCTCGGGGAGGGGGGGTCAATTGGCCTCCCCGAGGTCACGTGACCCCCACCGAGGTAACGTGACCACCCAGGTCACGTGACCCCCCCCCCCCCCTCAGTACCCTTTTTTCCTCCCCCTCAAGAGCTGCCCTCTAATTCGGCGTTACAGGGAGTTGTAAACGGCTTTCACTTTTTTTTAGCAGCCAATAAGAGCTTGGCGTTTCGACATCATCGCAACCCCCGCAAAAGCACCAGACGAACTTGCTCTTCGTAGAGGTATGTGCCTCCGCCAGTTTACGAAGTCGGCACAAAGAGAAATTGTGTCCTAACGTTTGTATCTACTTCAGTGTTGCCAAGTGGTGAAACACTGTGGTTACTGAACCGCCACACCAGACAAGATATGGGGAAATTGGGGGAGAAACGCCTTGTGACACCGAGCAAATAAAAACGCTGCATTAGAGTGGCCAGAACCGTAGAGCAGTATGGAGACACAGATGGAAAGGGGCCAGGGGGGCTATGTTGCGCTTTTTGGACTCCCAGGAGACTAGGGAGAAAAAAAGTGACGTCAACAACGCAGCAAATGCAGATTGGATGTTGATTTTGTTTTCTTCTGTCAACATCCAATCTGCGTTCGCTCTAGTTGTTGACGTCACTTCCTTCTTCCAAGTCTCCTGGGAGTCCAAAAAGCGCAACATAGCACCCCAGGTCACGAAAAATAGTTAGCAGAAAAGCAACCACACAGGAAGTACTTACGCAATATGGTAGCACGTCAGGTCGCAAATGATGTTCCGACCGGCGACGATATTTCTGTGTGTGCTTCTAAGATCACTTCTTTCTTTCTTTTTTTTTTTTTTTTTACGTTCACGCTTGAAATGATAGAGAGAGAAAAAAAAATAACTACTGCTTTCTCTTCTGAGAACAAAAGCTTGTAAAAGCTTTTTCGTGCAGCGCAAGTGCTATGTGCATTTTTGTTTCCTTCTCTCGAGGTGACATTGCAACGACCAGGGTGACATTCGTGCTTCGTCGGTCTGTTTCGTTTGACTCTATAGCTTGAAGTCGCTGAGGACTTGAAATTGATTTGGTTAATATATGTTCATTTTAAAATATATATTCCGACTACAAACGCTCGATATCTTTTAGACCCTTTTAACACTAATTTCAATGAAATCCGACGACATTTTGATGAGTTTTGGGAAAAGTATCCCGATCATTTTCTGACCCAGCAAGGTTCGATCTACCGACACCGACAATAAATGCTCAGCGTCGAAATGTTTCATGTTGACAACGGCGGTGAATACCTCGCTGCCGGGGAAGAATGATCTTAACACATCGCCAGAAGAAAAATATTAGGTGGGCAAAGATCACTTCAGATCGAATAGCTCAGCGTTATTCCACGCTTCAACACTCCAAAAAAAAAAACACGCTATGTCGTGGTTTCTTTGACACTAGGAGTGATGTAGCACTATTCGATCCAAACGACTATCCCCCCCCCCCCCCCCCGTCCACACATAAAGCGTAGCGCTAACCAGTGATTTCCCTATACACCCCCCGCCCCCTTGCTTTTCTGAAGGCACCTCCTTAATTCGAAACGACTCTACTATTCTCAATGCCCCCCCCCCCTAAAAATGTAGACACCCCCCCTAATTTAAATTCCTGGGGAAACCCCTGGCGCTAACTCAACACCACACTCACAACTCTGACTTTGCGAACCTTCGAAATTCGTCGAAATGACTGACTTTTGTGTGATGTGTTCGCTGTGTGACCGGCTTAAATTCCGGTGACTTTACTCTTACCTCGAGCTCGGTCTCTTGGGGAACTCTCGACCCCGAACGAAAGGTTCCGTTGCGTGTTCCATTTTTCGCGTGCTTGTGTCGTACATTCCTAGTCTTCAAGGTGTATTCGCCTTCCGGCAATGAAAAAAAAAAAAAAAAGAAGAAAACAGAGATAGGCCTGAGGTCCCCCACCCTGTTGGCGTGGTGCATAATACGACCATCAGGAGACACCACGGATCTTCTGGAGACTGTGCTTTTGCGCAACGAGGCATCTTTGGAGTTCCTCAGAAAACGCGCTGATCTCCTCGCAGCTAGTGATCCCGAGTTTTTTTTTTTTTGCGTCCGCTTATGCGCGTGAGCTTGTCTGGACAAGCGATTCTTTGAACGGCGATGTCTGGGTATACGTTTCGTCCCCCCCCATCCCCCCCCCCCCCCCCCCCATCCCCCCCATCCCCCCGAACTGCATCGGAAATGTGTGTTGAGAAATGCGCGGAGTCAAGCACGGGCACCAGATCGCTTTTGCTCGCGAAGCTGTTTGAGCGTCGGTCGGTTCCGAGGTTTTGCTTTGCGTCGTTTCCGTCTTGTTATTTCGACTGTACAAACTTTTTGACGTCTTCTTTTTCACGCGTGAACACACACATAAAAATATACTTTTTTTTTGTGCATGCGTGGTTGCTTTTAGTTTGGAATGTCGCACGTGCGTGCATCTGCAAAGTTACGAGACGCTCTTTTCGCAATCCTTTGCCCCTCTTGTTTTCTATATTGCATTTTCCCTGCACAGGATGCTGTTTCATCCGCTGGTCTAGGGCAGCCTGTATATTCTTTTGAAATCCCAGGTGTTTCGTCGCTGCAGCGCTATTGCTTGCTCTTGGGCACCGCTGTTTTTTTTTTCTGTTTTGCTTTTTGCATGACTGTATTCACAGTGTTCGTGTACTGAGGCATCCTGCGCGTGTAGAATAGGTACTGTACTTCGTTTCACCACCCACATTCGGGGCGCAACCGATGATACGAGCTTTGGGGCCTTTCGAGAAGCGCTAAAAGTGTAATGTCACGGCGGCATCGTCCTTGGTCTATTTTCACGTCCGCTATCACTCAACACCTTCTAGAAACTAAAGCCTGCGCGCCTCGTTTTGTTACGTCAACTACGTCACTGCTCCGGCCAAGGGAGGACAGCCAGCAGAAGGTTTTCACCTCCGAGCATCCGCGACTATAATGACAAACCAGTCCGAAGGACACGGGAAAACACTTTTTTTTTAAAAGCTCTGTCATTTCCGTTGGGCTTGGTCTGAGCGTCAAGATGAAATTGTGTTATAGGTTGTACCGACTAAATCTAATAAAAATAATGAAAGAAGAAGATTACGCGGCCTGGCGACGCAACTTTATTGCAGGGGCTCTAAACTTGTCAAACACAAAGTTTGGGCCGAAATTTCGTGGAGCGCGCCGATTGGACTATCACGACGATGACTTCGCGTTTTTTTGCGCCGACGTCCAATTGGCGTGCTCGGCGAACTTTTGGCTCAAACTTTCTGTTTAACGAGTTTAGGGCCCCAGGTGGTTAGCAAGCGATGCAGAGCCAGAGATTAGGTGGGGTGGGCAATCGGGCAACGTGGAAAGCCGTTGGACATGCAGAGACAAGACGCGTGGGTATTCACCGCGTCCGTCGGCGACCACAATCTCTATACCCGTTTTCAGCTCGAGAACCGCAGTAAAAAAAAAAAAAACAAAAAACAAAAAAAATCTGGCTATTCGCGGAGCATTACTAATTTTCTCCTTTATGTAGAGAACTAAGATATATCGAGGTGCATTGTAGATTAGATAGTTGATATCTTATCAATCCGTATACGTTTCAAAAGCTAAAAGCATCGCGTTTTCCTCGGACAACCAAATCTCGTAAGGACTATTTCGCGAAGCGCATGAACAATGCGCAAAACTTCCTTATTTATTTTTTTTTTTTTTGAGGTGAAAACGAGTATAGTGTTTTCGTGCGTGCGAATGTGAGGATTAATGATTTATATAAGTTGTGTGCCGTGATGTCGGGAAAGTTTTGCCGGAGAACCGAAGGTTCACATATTCTCCTTCCCCACTGAGGAGCAACGGCGTATTTAATGGATTAAGGCAATTCCGAAGAAAGTAGTTCAAGTTGCGAGGTCTTCGAAGGTATGTTGATTTGGTAGCTTTTTGTTTTATCCTTGAACTCTTGTACTTCCGAATTGTCAATGTGCCCAGAAGGACGATAGTAGAGTAAACAACTGCGCCAATTTTTGTATACTCAAGGAGACATACCAGTTTTTTTAGAACGAATTACCACTTCCAAAGTGTTTTGAAATAGTTTGCTGGTTTTATCGTGCGAGTCACCGGCGTATAGTATTTTTCTTTGTGTTTTAGCTTTTACATTTGACATCGCCGACTATGATTTAGCAGCGCTGCTGGCCTCAACTGTTATTCTGACCTACGTACCTAAATACTTCGCCTCTGTGACTGTGGAAACCCTCAAGTGCGAATACTGCAGAGAACATTTGCTTTTGGGGAAGACACTTTCTGATGATGCATGCAGTGGTTAATCATCTGATGGATGCTTTAAATTCAGGGGGACTGCACCTTTCAACACAAATGGTCATCAGTGTGGTAATACATGCGGAAGTTGTTGTGAGCAAGCTTATGTTGTCCCAGCACATCGCTCAGTTTTTGCGGTTAAGTGTTCAACAATGTCTGCAAATAGAAAAATGATGCCTTACGCAGAATGCTACATCTGCTTC
This sequence comes from Ixodes persulcatus, assembly GCA_013358835.2. Taxonomy (NCBI): domain Eukaryota; kingdom Metazoa; phylum Arthropoda; class Arachnida; order Ixodida; family Ixodidae; genus Ixodes; species Ixodes persulcatus. Next base: position 677,985 of record JABSTQ010009623.1, read on the forward strand.
AATCAAAAAGCAACTCTGTTTTCCCAAAATTTAGCGTTGTTTAAAAGAAGAAAAAGAAATGTGAGGGAACCGCGATATCTTTAGACAAACATACTAAAACCTGAACGGAGGCAAAAAGAAAGTTGTCTCTTGAGACGAAGTATAGATTTTGTCACGTTCATTTCTTATATGATGGCGTTCTGACACGTAATTATTCAGCCACGTTTTGCGTCGTATTTGCTTGTTTGACTTTATAAAAAACTACTTTTTTTTAATAAACCAAACGACTTCGTAAGTAGCGCACCGTCACTTATTTTTCCTACATTTTAAATACAAAAGTGGCCCTCCAACCTGTGGTGGGAGGTCGATAGCGTGCTGTTACTTTTATTTTATCCTCCAGGAATCCACCTGGAAGGCGATAGGCGCAAAGTACTCTTTCACATATTTTCTAGTTGTGTGGTAAGCATGGACTTCAAAAATATATTTTACATTAAAATATTTATGATTGCAGACCAGCGCTTTGCTTTAAAAACGAGATTAAGTTAAATAATTGTGGAAAGGGTGTAGTCATTAATATCTATCACGAGTGCTTTCAGTCGTCGTAACTTAATAGACAAGCTGTAGAAGTTAGAGTTGTTATATGATCTTCAAATATTAAAATACTCTAGTCCGATTAATTACGTCGTCGTCACGCACGGGTAAGTGACATTCGTACAATAGTCCCAATCAAAGCTACAGCTCGCCCTGTCAGCGCGTGGGCACAGCGAAGTCCAGCGCCCATCCGCCTGTCGCTTCTCCGCCCGCTGGCCTAGCTACAGTGACGTCACGGAGCGGGCGCGCGGGCCTTAGTGTCTAGAAGGTGTTGTATCACCGCGGCTAAAGAGCTTCCTAAAAGTAGCGAAATTCCTTGAAGCGCTGACTGCGTGACGGTGCAGGTTTTAGGAAGCGAATATAGCGGCGCAGAACAGAAGACTGAACTGAATGGCGCCATTTTGTTCCAGCGGAATGTGCTCTGTCATTTGTATTGCTTCTCGTTACTTGTAATAAAGAAGTATCAAGGGACTTTAAGTTATACCAATCAGGCAGACTGGATGCGTCGTAAACTCGCACTTTAAACGTTGTGTCCCTGTTTGTATGCTTTCCAGCATTTGACTGCGCTCTGATTTACGAAGTGTAACAGACGAAGTATAATAAACGGGAACGGTCTCAGTGAGCTGTGCGGAGTGCAAGTTGGTCTACTTCTTGAGCAGGGGCTGCGGTGATGTCAGAACGCCAAGCTCTGATTGGCTCCGATTGGAAGGATAGTTGGTAGACCTCAAGGCAGCCTGCTTTGAGGTCTACCCACTATCCTTCCTATCGGAGCCAATCAGGACTCGGCGTTCTGACGTCAGCGCAACCCCTGCGTAAGAAACAGACGAACTTGCGCTCCGCATAGTCAGCTTAAGAAGGGCAGGGTATGGCTGCGTGTCTCAGCGCTTCCTGCTTCGTGATTGGTTTATTGGCGTTCTCATCGGCCAAAGCCGCAATCTGATTGGCTGCGGCGTAATATGATCAGAGGCTCGGGACTGATCGTGCCCTGCGCGTTTTATAAGATGTCAGGGACTACGGTGGTACTGTGTACCGTTCGCTTCTCTACACCACTTTGCTAGAGCAAAAATAGTGAACTTAGGGAATAGATGACGAGTTGATTTTTTCTCAAAGAAAACGCCTGATTTCTAACGCCTGAATGTTCGGAGAAATAGAAGTACGAATTCGAAAAACAAACTTTTAGAATATGTTGTTTTTGCCAATACTGAATGGCAGTAAACGCGTTGACGCGCAAACTTGAGGAGTGCAGTACGCATAACAACTTTCCTACTGACAAAAAAAAAAAAAGAAGGAAGAAAACCATTCGAAGACGGAAGAAGTAGAGACCTGGTCTGCATGTCGACAAGGTAGCTCCATTTCCTTGTTTGTATTTCTTTATTGAAAAAAGAAGTGCATCGGTTTGTTCTTCTCCACAACCGAGGCTACAGAGGAGGAGGCTGTTTGGAGAAGCACAAAATAAAATTTCCACACTTGTGTTCCTTAAAAATAAAAAAAAAAAACCACGTTTTATATGTAGGCATATTTCCTCAAAAACCAAAAGAGGAAACTAAAAAAAAAAAAAAACACGAGACTCCCCAACTGCTTTCCTATATAACGGCCTTATTCGCAGCCACCCAGGTATATATACTATACATCGCGAAGTATGAAACCAATATTGGATCCATAACGAATCGATGATGGGAATCCCCGCACTGGCTCGTGACCTCGTCGAGAGCTACAAATCCCCCCCCCCCCCCCTTTTCCTTTAAAAAAAAATACCAATAAAAAGTAAAACCCGTTGTCTCTAAAGTTGCGCGGAATGAATTCTTCTGCTCTTTCGATCACAAATCGTAGTACACGAAGTCGAGTTACCGAAATCCCGCGCGCGCACACGCAGCCATCCGAGACAAGGTAATACGTCTTCCCGGTTCGTAGTTGCCGTGCTCCGTCCACTCCTAAGCTGACAGTGCGGTGGTACCTAGGTGCTCGTTGGACCAGTCATACGCGCTGCCTTTTGCCACGTGATCACGCTTTAGCCCCTTTCGTACCCGTGCACACGAAGAGGGGACGGATGGATGGGTGAAAGAGACGCCTGTGATTGGTCCGCCAATCGCGTAGCTTCCACTGCACTGTCGGTGTAGGGGCGACCGTAGTAGAGAATCATATATTGCGAGTTGTTATTCTGCGCGGAGCCCCGTGGTCTGTAACATTATTCTAGTAGTGCCGCTTCCAGTCAAGTCAATAACCATTTTACGTGTGTGCGTGTGTGTGTGTGTGTCTGTCTGGCTGTCTGTCTGTCTGGGAAGGCGTCCCTCCTTGTCCGTACATCAGGAATCCATTATTCAGAATCAAGAGGGGACGAGAAAAACCTAATAAATAACTCAACTTACGATACAAGTAAGATTTAATATTAATAAAATAAAAGAGCTGCCAGAAAAGCATGGTGACCAGTTAGGTCTGCGTGAAAACGGGTATGGTCACTGACACCTGCCAAATGATTTAAAATGAAGTCATCGTCAGGAATTACGTTTGCGATGTGTCTGTCATAACGTGGCAGGGTGTCGAAATTCATCGTGGAAGGCGTTTAATGTTGGACGCCCTCTTATTTTATATGTATGACGTCACATTATGCGTTTTCTAATGAATGTGTTACTTTGATTTTAGAGTCGGCTTGTGCCAGTTTGGTTGTACAGCGCTTTACGCTAACACTTTATTCTCGCCATGCACGAAAGGACAGCGCATCGCCCAACAGCAAGTTTGACGCTCATAATACTAAGTCTTCTTCTTTTTTTTTTTTTTTGTCTTGAATCTGAGCACAGGTTAGGACTAAGAAAATCCACAAGCACGTAAACTTGTTCTGAAAACGCGCGACCTTGAACTGTGTACATATTGATTTATTGGTTCGGCTCGCCGAAGTGTGAGCACAAATGAACTACGCTAGCAATGAAGTGTAGGTTTCGCAATGTCTTTATCTACTCGGAACATGGTCATGACTTGAAGTAAGACAAATTATTGGAAGCGAGCACTTCACTCTTTATTCTTTTCTCGTTTTAACTTTTTTTGGGGTCATCCTTCCCCAGACACCTCCGTCAAACGATTCCTCACTATCCTAGTACTTACGCCCAGCACTCAACTCATGTGGCGCTGCCCGTGCCCTCACGCACGAATGCCACCTGTCTGCTCTCTCCGCGGATCACGGCTTCGAATTTTTTGGATATGGCTACGACTGTGTTGGGTTGCGGCAGGGATCGGTTGAAGTCCCCGCTATTCTTAAATCTGGTCACGTGATAGTCCTCAGGGTTCCGAGTTCTTCCCTCAAACGCACTTGATGACGCTTCTCGGGGTAGCGGGCCGAGCTTCTGCTCGCATCTCCTGCTACGGCGGGGGGAGCTGTGTGGTCTTGCGGAGGTGGCGTAATCCGTGACGTAATCCGTGACGTAGTCCGTAGCGTATTTCCTCCGCTACCGGGTCAGAAGATCCATGTTGGCTGCATGAAACGAAAAAGAAACATTGTTTTTTAGGCGTAATAATTTTAGATATAAAGCTGTGGTTGGAATGATTATATTTCGTTTCTCTTAAGTGCAGACGCAGCCGACGCTACGAGCTAATAAGACCAATCGTGTCTTCGGCACGACGTACGAGCAGTGAGACTGTAGGTTTGGGGAGTTTTCGTAGACCGTTTACTCCGCTCGCCCTACGCTCTCCGCAACCAGGAAGCCTCTACTGCGCATGCGCGCAGCTATAGCCTCGTCTGCGGAGTTCTGCATCTCTCCCAACAGTTTGCGGAGAGCGTCGCGGGTCGGCGGAAGCGATCAACGAAAACGCCCTATTGCCTCGTGGGAAATCAAAACAAAACACATATATTGCACTACTGCTTCACCGTGGTTTGTCACCGTTTTCCGCACTCAGCACCCAATTGATTGCCAAAATTCGGCTTTTATTCGTGCCTTAATCTGGGGAGCCGATGTCGTCACAAAACCTGCGGTATTCAAAACTTTAATTAAATGTATAATTACGCGTATTGGGTCTAAAGGTCCAAAAACGATTTGAGTTGTTTCTACTGTGTAAAAAGTACACACGTCATAGACTTTATCACGAATATATCTTATTAACGCAATTTGGTTGAATATAAAAAAAAAAGAGAATTGAATTTGAGTAGCCTTTTCAAACAAATCGGATCACGGGGGGCACGCTTGTAAATATTTATTTGGAATCCCTGCTATGGGGAAATGTCATATAATGTAAAACCAAGGGCTCGGACGTAAGAATGCTTCTCAAGTTCGCCTATAAATATCTCGTTCGGCGAACCACTGATTTCCCCAAACATATGGTGTATACGATCTTATTTAAGACCGACATCCAGATTTCCCGAAGGTTTCGACCTCCCTTTCCTCCTCGCCCTCTTTTGTTTTCCTCTCCCAACGTTGGCAGACGCTATGCGGAAAGCAAGTCGTCTCCTTCTTTTGGGGTTGTGGTGACGTTAGAAGGCCGCCGAGCTCTGATTGGCTCTGATTGAAAGATAGTGGGTAGACCTCAAAGCAAGCTGTCTCGAGGTGTACCTATATACTATCCTTCAATCAAAACTAATTAAAGCTCGGCGTTTTCACATCACCGCAACCCCTGCAACAGAAGCCGGCGACTTGCTCTCCGCATAGATGGTGCTATACTCTGTCTCATCCTAGGATGGACTAAAGGCCAAAGCCACGGGCTGCCAGGTCCAATCACGTTCCACGCTATACTATGATATGGTTAACATTAATTAGGAGTGGACGAATAATGCTACAAATCTAAAAACGCCGCATCACTTCTATAGCTTCGACGCTGCAAAGAGCCTATATGTCGTGGCTTTCTTTGCGTTGTAAAATTGTCGAGTCACTCAGTGCTATTAAATTCGAGCCACTGTCCACCCATCCCCAAGGGCACCAGTACGCGTATCGAAGAGAAATACCGCACAATTTCCAAGCTGGCTCGGAATTGGATCTCGCGTTCCGTAGCTTGTGCCTTTAGTCCATCGTAGGGCCAGACGAAGTAAAGAAGGGATAGTCGTAACAGTTCCCGAGAAGCGATTAAAAAAAAAGTTCCTGCTTTCACGTGATTAGTGGAAGAAGGCCGACGAGAGTCTGTGTCGAGAATGATTTTTATTCTGGATGAAATATATTTCACGTAGTGGCTTTTAAATTTTAACACACACTTCAAACTTTTCGTGTTTTTTTTTTTGCTTCGATAACTTTCAATTTTGGGAGAGGAGGACGCTGGATGGGATTTTGTTTTCTTGCGAAAAACAGTGTTCTACGTCGGCCTTTACCCAAAATAGCGATTTTATGGAAACTTTTGTTTTACATAGTTCTCGTCTAATTTTAAGCTTTCCGGGGCATGTCCGATACGCTAACCTGCTCGCGGCATCGCTCCTTGGGGGAGTCACATTTTTGGCAGATGGCTGCTTACCCTGGTAAAACTTGTTCGTCTGCATTCCTGGACAGTCCTGAGAGAAAAGCGAGCGAACACAAAGCACGCTATAAACGAGTTGTATGTCTGGGATTGACCAAGAATGAGCTTTCACGCTGCGCATCATCTTGGGAGGACTTCGATTAATTTTGAGAAAAACATTCATAATTGACGGAGACTCCATTCAGCCGTGCATGCAGTCAAGTCAGGGAATCACAGTGTCTATATCTTATACTTGTTAGGGGGCGATTGTGTTATTACACCTAAAGACCCTTCATGTTTCAAAAGTAGCGCAAGGTGCGTCGATGCACGAGTCCCGTGAAACGTGCAGGCTGCAGCCCTTGGGAAGATCATGGCGGCACAGCGCAGCACTGAGCTAGATTTCAGACGCCATGTTCTTCCCAGAAGTGGCGCGCGGCACGTGTCTCGAGCATTTCCACAACAATGAATGGCGCCACTTTTCCCAGGATAAAGGGGCTTTAATTACCCCCTTTTAAGGGACCTTATATTGCCTGGAAGGCGTCCCCTAATAGACCGATTTCACCAAGCGTTCCACGCATGCGTGACGCCGCCATAACTGTAGTTCGTAGGAGGCAGACGCCGGTTCACGAGACAGCTCATGCCGCCTCGTGCTCTGCTCGCGCAGGCCTCCAGCAGGGTTGTCGCGCGTGCAGAAAGACTACAGCTCCCACGATGCATGTCGGCAGCGGTGACGTACTCAAACTAGCTGGTGAGATCGGTCTATTCGTGCGCTTACTGCGTTCTCATTAGTGGTCCTTTCCGTGACGTCATTTGTTACCACATCGGGACCCCTTTTGATGCAAGGGTGGTCTATAGGGCGCTAAACACACAACTGGAAACGTGTTCCATGCACCGCAATAAAGACACAGACTGCTTTTATTTGGGCATACAGTTGGATCGGGGCATGGCACTTCATCTGCTGGGATCAGTTAGGGGCCATTTAGAGTTCTACTCAACTTTGATTTAGTAACGCGGGTGTGTACTAACCTCGTTCCTCATGTCGATGTTGGTGCGAACGACGCGGCCGTGGAGCGGTTGCGTGGGCCTGAAGTTGTTTCCTAGTGGCGCCTTCGGGTGGAAGCTGTCTCCTTGCATCAGCTTCCGAGTGGCAAACAGCTGAGGAAAGCGAGACAAAAGCTTAAAAACAAGGTAAAACTTGAATGAAGGGAGAATTGTCGTTTCTGCCGTGTGTGGAAAAGACATTGTTTGTTTTAATGATGGTGATATGTAGCGATTATCTACTCGCAAGTGGCAATTTAGATAACTACGGAGGTGCGGCACAGGCCGCAGCAAGATATAGTTCGGTGTGAACCGTCTTTGTGCAGGAAGCAGAAACGAAGTAGTTAACCCTTTTTTTGTTGGGCCGAAAAATAATATAGACGAACATTCACCGTAGTCAATTGGATTTGAAATAACCGGGCCGGGCCGGGTCGGGTCAGATCATATTGACTTTGGTCCAGTCAGGTCGGGTTGGCTCGCGTTGGGTCGGTTCGGTTCGGTTCAAGTTGAGTTACGTCCAGTCAAGCCGGGTTGGTTCGGCTAGGTCCTCATCGAATTGAGTCGGCATGGATCGGTTCATGCCGGTTCGGTTCGGTTCGGGTAAGGTCGGGTCGGGTCGGGTCGGGTCGGGTCGGGTCGGGTCGGGTCGGGTCGGGTCGGGTCGGGTCGGGTCGGCTGAGGTTGGTTCAAGTTGGTTCGGATCGGTTCGCCTTGGGTCGTTTCAAAAACACTAGGTTGTTAGGTCGAACGTATTGGCCTTTGTCAGTTTTTTTATATACAATAACCCACTCATCTCTATGACAATTGCTGGATCGCGCTTCCCCGCTCCACGAATGCGGTCACAAGGAAAATCGACCTTTTGGAGCGTTCCGGTTGGCTGGCCGGCAGCGTGCGGAAGACACGTTTTTTGCTCGTTCGTTGTCATTCGCCGAAGACGTATTTTAAAACCTTGTCTAAACGCTGAGAATTGCCTTTGAGAACACGTGAACATTTTTACGAAAGCGCAGCACCGCAGGAAACAGGCACAACTCGCCAAACGCAAGTCTCGCCGGTCTCGCAGCGTGATCAAAGCTGCCTCGGCACGCCGCAGTGTTGTGTCTCTGTGCCTTCGCACGCTTGGATACTTATCAAAAATCGACGTCGTGGCAAAGTTTCGAAGGTGTGTCGCGCGTTGATGTTTCCTGGATTGCCCAACTGTTCCGGCGAGTCGCTATCAATAAAGAAAAAAAAAAATCAGTGGTTGCTGTTATGCACGATTAACTATGACTGTGTTCCAAATCTACTAGAATGAATCACATGACAGCATAAATAGAGCAACACTCTCGAGGAAAGTGGGTTTTCGAACGCAAGGGTATGAAACGGCGAGATCTATTTTTTTTTTTTAAACGCGGTCGTGTGCTATTTGTTGCCGTCACCGTACCCCTACCCCTCTTCAGTCGCCACTGGATCAAGCCCGTCTCTGGGCCGCGAGTACCGCAAATTACAAATACAGTCGTAAGAGTAAAATCAAACGCTGCTCCAGAGGCACACACGTCTTCACGCACGTTGAACTCGCGAAACAAATCCACACGCCGTCGATTCTTAATCGGTATCCAAGCGTTTGAAGACAGAGACGCAGCACTTCGGCGTGCCAAGGAAGCTTTGATCACGCTGCGACACCGGCGAGACTTGCGTTTGACGAGTTGCGATTTTTTCCCGCGGCGCTGCGCTTTTTTTAAAAAAAAATTAAGTATTCTCGAAGGCAACTCTCACCGTTTACACGGGGTTTAACAAACTTTTTCGGCGAATGACAACGAACGAGCAGAAATCGTGTCTTCAGCACGCTGCCGCCTAGCCTCCGTCCAAAAAGGCCGCTTTTCCGTGTCCCAAGATGGCCTTCCGGTGGTCGCACTTGGGCTGCAGCAACCAAGCGGGGATACGCGATCCAGCAAATTGTCACAGAGGTCAGTGCAATAACCTGAATCGCAGATCCTACATCATAGATAGTAGGGACAGTGAAACCAAGAGGGAGAGACGGGAGTTGCACTACCTGCTGGCGCGTCATGTACAGCGGCCGATTCATCAGTATCCAAGGTGACCGTCTCCTCGCAGCCGGGCGTCGTGGCTGAACCCTCGTACGTCATGTAGCTGTCCGTCGCAGGTACCAAGTCCTGGATCGACACGGACTTCACCGGAACCTGCGACCCTAAAAAACCGGACGGGAGGAAGGTATTCACGACTCGGCATTCCAGTACCTCGTGGTCAAGCGCATTGCAACGCGGACACCGCGTGTTTATTTAAAGAAACCAGGAAAACAATTTTCGGCTGGAATAAATTGGGATTTTACTAATCGCGTATTGTTCAGTGCGCCAAAATGAAACTAGTGCACGAGCGTAGAAAGCCTAAAGCCTGCTTTTCGGTAAGAAAAATGGAAAATATAGCGGACTATTTCGTACCTTCTTTCCTTCGAAAGCTCTACGTTTTTTCACGCTGTTGCATCCGCGGTGTCCAAGCACATCACCCAAACCTAGCTCACGTATAAAGCCCGGTTCAGACAGTTGCGTTTGACTGCGTTTGACTGCGTTGCGGCAGCGAGACACCAGGACATCCCTGCTGCTTATATCGCGTGCCAAGAAGATTCCTTGAATTTGATTCCACGCTTCATACGAAGCACAGATGTGCCGGTGACTCGCTTTCGGTTCTCGCCGCAACGCAGTCAAACGCACTCAAACGCAAGTGTCTGAACCGGCCTTTAGACACGAGCGCTGCGAAACTCGGACGTACGCACTCGTCAGCAAACAATCCGTCGAAGAATATTTGAATTCGTGTTCGTGGCCAATGCGTGCCTTGACGGCACTTATAATCCCCTGAAAATGACAAGTTCCATGATATGCTTAAAAAGGCACAATGGATGCTTAGAGTCGTCACCTCCTGGGTTCAAGCACGTCACGCCGACGTGATTTCTCATTTCGCCTTTGAGTTTAGAATTAAAGCTAAGGAGGACGAAGTAGAAAAACCATTTCATTGTCCCTTTAAGGTAATTATACTTCTTTTTAGAGCAGAATGCTTTTATGAGCTGCGTTCTAATGGGGAGTAGACCTTTAATAATTGTGTTGGGTCTATGTTTATACAGCCGGAAGTTATAAGCCATCTTTAATGGGCGTCTGGTGTTTCAGCTGTAGATGAGCAATTTAGCCAGTGCAGTACAACCGCTAGCCTGGGGTCTTTAACGTGCACCACGCAGTAGTGATACACGACCGCACGCCGGTATACGATGCTCATCCATATAGATACGGGCAGGAGTGGGGATTGAGCCCAGGATGCCTGGGTTCTGCAGCGCGAGCTTTCGCTCCACGTGCTCCGAGCTGGGCTGCGCTGACACACTCGGCCACCGGTTCCGCTAGATTTTTCGCGAAATTGCCCAAGAACCAAGGAGCGAACACGAGTGTAGTTATACGCGCTGTGCTTTCTGGCGTCTGCGGCAGTGACTGTTCTAAAGCAAAGACTCAAAACAAATGACACTCAATTGCACGCGCATTCATTTATCGATGCTTTATTTTGGTTATTTACTTGGAATCTTTGACGCAGACGAGGCGAGCGCGTACAGCACGTGTACATACGTTCCCAGCAATCTCCTTGACGTGTTGGGAAACGCGGCCGCTGAGCACGGCGAGCTGCCGCAGTTCTTCTCGCAACGCGCATTCCGCACCATGAATATTCAGGGTCTTAGCAGCCGATTAATATGAGCTATTAAAATAGATCTCCAGTGAATGGCGAGATGTTTTGGTGGCGCCCTCCTACGGTTCCCTCTCCCGACGTCATTACCTTGCGAAAAACAAGTTCGATGATGTTTTTAATTAACACCGTGGACGCTTGAAATCATTGCGCTCTAAAATCAACACTGCCAAAACCGTCAAAATTGAAGTTCTTACATTACTCTTATTTCCGTCGATGAGAAATCTTTTCCTGGCGTCATAGTCAGCATTCGGCCAATCGTACGACAGCGACGCTTCCGATCGCGCACGCCGCCAAAAGAACCTTTTAAATTCAGTGAAGAAAACACAGAACATAGCGGTGATGTTGCCCTTTAAAAGCATGCAAACAATACCCGAACCGGAAGTGTTTCCTGCTCCCTGTCATGGCGGCCGAAAGTGGCCCGAATATTATATTATTTCGTTTTATTTTCATTCCGAATAAGTACAATTCAACCCCACCGCAATCGCTATCTTTAAGTCGTTAAACGTAAGGGGTGTAAAATTTCTAAGGCGAAAATATTTGTGCCAATGTTCAACGTTATATGAATTAGTAGTAGTGGTTGGGACTTTTATTAATCGGGCGGAAGCTTGCGCCCCCTGCACTCTAAGAAACCTGGAGCGTGCACTTTCCCGCAAATCGCCTAGGAAAGCCAATCGCTACAATCTACGGAGGTAGTTCGGTGATTGACAAAAATAAAATATCTTGAGACCAAAAAAAAAAAAAAAAGAAACAATCAGCGCTGTGACACTGGACATGGTGAAACATCATCTCCAACGTTTCTTTTAGGCATAACCATCTTTTTACTCTCCTGCGATTGACTTTCTCAAACGCTTTGTGGGAAAGTAGACGATACAGATTTCTTAGAGTATAGACCAATTCACGCGGCCCTGACGTCACGCAGCTGCGGTGGCGCTGTCGACGGCACTGCGCATGCGCAGACGCTTCACTTCACGCGAATTCGGTTTCTGCGCACGCGCAGTGCCCACTCATGGTGTGGGCAAACGCGGGCTTGTTTGTAAACAGCGTGTCGGTCTATAGGTGGCGCAAGCTACCGTTTGATTCAAAAGGGTTTAGCCACTATGTATACCATCCATTAATCACCCCTCGAATGGCGGCGCAATTATTGTTTTGGTATACTGCTACAGCGTTCTAGCACACCGTGCCGAAGCGGATGCGGAGATATCGTTCAGTCGATACACATAAGCGCTAGCTTTGCAGAAACACGTTGCAAAAGCCATCGCGAAAGCGGCAGAAACCCATCCGTCCTAACCCGCGTTACATATCAAAGAAAACGCAAGCATCCAAGCCAGTCCACTCCGCGAAATGGAAGCGCTTACGCTCGTTACGGCGTTAGGCGCCGTGTGCTCAGGGGACCTCCCCTCCCATCCTTGCCACCGCCAAAGTCGCCAGGGTATAAGGAGGTGAACTCTGGTGCCAGTTATTGAGAGTAGAACTAAGCCCCATAATCTTCTTTGCTCGCTTATCCTGCGTAAGTAAGTTCTGCTCGGCATAAAGAAGCGCTTCTTAGGCCTTCACTCGCTCCCCCCCCCCCCCCCCCCCCTCTTTTCCCGAACCGAAAGGGAAAGAAAATAAACAGGGAAGGAGGACAAACATGCGATCGTTTCGCCAATGGTAATGGGAACCGATTCGGAGGAAGCAATTCGTATTAATACACTTACATTAGGATCATCACCTGTCTACAAGCAAACACACCAAGGATTGGAAAGCGATATAAAACCAAAATGAAAACGTACCTCCGAATCCCTTAAGTAAAACAACAACATAAGAACGCGCCGTTCTTAAGAGAAACAAAACAAAAGAAAAAATAAATAAAATGCCGCAGCACCAGTAAACAAAAAGCGCTTCTTTTCCTCCCGTGCTGTGTCACGGAAGGTAGTGCATCTCCACCAATTCCGGCTTCCGCGTCAATCCCCCAATCCTCACAAAACCCCAAAAGGACCGAGACCGCCCCAAGACACCGAACACGGGTTCGCGCGCTCTCTCTCTCTCTTTTTCCCTCTTCCCCAATTATATTTTCTTTTCCTCTCGATCTGTTTCACTCTCTCTTTCTCTCCCGTGCTCTTGTTTCTTTCCGTTTTGTAATTTTCTCCGCTCCGTCCGAACCCTACGAGGGACTCGTTCGGATGGCGCTAGGAGCCATCAAAGCCACCCATCCAATGCCGCGTAAGTGTGGTGTGTCCTCCGGGAGAGACGCAGCGCGACGCGCCATGGAACGCGTGGTCACGTGACACTGGTCACGGGGCTGGATTGGCTGAGATGGATTGTGGCTTCCTATGCGGTCTATCCCAAGCTGAAGGGGAGTGTACCTCAACGTGGCAATCGGTGAAGGCTATGGTCGGGAGAGAAAAAGGGGAAAGACGCTTTTGTACGAATTTTGAATAACGGGCTCATCTCCGGGGGGTACAAAAGCGACGTTTGGGACACACCAAAGAGGGCCAGGGTAAGAGGGGAGTTCCTCATTTCCCTTCTTCTCCAACAGCTTAGGTTACGTTCTCGCCCCTGTACACTGGGTAATCAAGGGCTGTCACGTGCTTCCTCTCCGTCGCTCTGATTGGATCGAAGGGACCGTAAAGCTTTTCGCTCTTTGCCAAGTTACGGTGAAACGAAGTATATCATCGTTTATTTAATTTACACGTTTCGCTCGCTCCTGCAGCAGCCTTACGTTCACGTGTGGGTATTGCGGACATAGGTTTATGTCGCAGCACTCGCACATCCTGGTGGCTCTCTCTGCCTCCCTTTCTTTCTTTCTCTCGTTTTTTCTCTTGTTTTTAGTATCTTTCTTTTGTATCTTGTTTCACTCTTTTCTCCATTTCTCTCTCTCTTCTTCTTCCTCTTCTCTATCTCTCTCTTCCTCCCCCTCCCTCTCTCCCTCCTAAACACGCTGTCCGCAGACTCGCTGGCCCCTCCACGAGAGGAGCCAAGCGCGCAATCCGAGCCGAGCTGGCGGCCAAGACGGCGCTCGCCGGCCCGCCGACACTTTGGGCGCCCCCGCACGGCCGGGCTCGTTTTCCCCTGCGGCCGATTAAGGGGCGGGCCTCATTACCCGTCGATGGCTACTGCCACTAGTAGTGCGGACCCGGACCGCTGCGCCCCTGATCGCCTCCCAATTACGGGGATTACCCGTCGCCGCCGACGCCCGTTCGGACGCTGGCTCCGATGGGCAAGCGGCAACAGCGCTCAACATGTGTCGGTCGCCGTCCCGATGAGAAGAGGATGCTGCGAGGCGTTAGACTAGCTATCTCGGCTTGGCTTGGCTGGGCTCGGATAAGGTCGGCCCGGTTCGATATAACGGCTGGTAGATGACTACGGCAATCCGGCTTGTTAGATATATCATCAAACTTGCGAATATTTTCGAAAAAAGAAATTGCTGCCGAGTAAACTTTTTTGTTCTTTTGTTTGAGTAGGTTGATTGTTTTTCGCATGATTTGTCAAGTGGCTTTAACAAAACTTGTAATATCCTTAAAAACATTTTTTTTTTGCGAAATATCTGTGCGCTGCGAAACTGGTAGCATCTAAAAAAAGGATTGGTTTTCAAAGGATGAATTAATGCTTGTATCCCTTGACAGCGTCTTTCTAGATAAAATGACATAAGGATGCACCTATAAATGTTTATATATCAATTCAAGATATGAAAGGAAAAAAATAGTGACGGTCGTTTGGGCGCCGAGAGCTTGGCGCCCGAGGAGACATAAGATTGTGGCAGGAAATATTTACCAACACGTGACCTTCAGGTGAGGCGCCGCTGCCAGATTATTTCGCGATGATTTGACGCCCCCGTTCCCACCGGAGGCCGACGTTACACTCGACTGGAACTTCCGTCGCTTTTTCATTTCGGCGTCTCGGTCCCAGAATTGTGTTGTGTGTATGTTTATACAGCCGGAAGTTAGCCAGAAACGGGCGTCTGGTGTATGACCTGCGGTTCTACTGCATTCGGCTAATGCAGTACAACCGCTAGTCAGGAGTATCTTGGTCTCTCGCAGCTTGAATTTGCCAGACAATAGTGAGGAGCAGAATTTATTTGTCTGAATTCTAGAGTAACTGACGAGTTGGAAACAGCAAGGCGCCTCTTTCGAGTGCCCCAGCCTTCAGCACGCCTTCCGCCGTGCTTTGTTGCCTTCCGTCGTGCTTTGAATGCGCAGGCGCGCTCGGGGGTCATGAGACATCGAAGCGCCACCGAAGGTGTCCTTCTCATCCTTACCTGTGAGAACGACACCTCTTTGTTGTTCTCATCCTGTCAGTTACTGAAGCAACTATGCCACAGATTGGTGATTGGCATCAAATCCCTAACTGGAGCGTGCCAGCTAAGGCGAATAATTCGAAATTAAAATAGTTTATCTTGCGTAATTAAATCGCCAAGTGTTACTTTACACTCCTAACATAACGTCCGCCGCAGTCGAGAACGCTATCCCGAAATAATCATTTCTTTATTTTAAGTGCCCTTTAAAGGCCTGTTCACATATACAGCGGAGCACTAAGTTAGCGCTACGTGAGCGCTCATGTGGCGCTTCCTAGCGCGTGACTTCTTTCTAATATAGCGCGCGATTAGCGCTTTAGTAGCGCCTTGTTAGCGCTCCAGTAGCGCCTTGTTAGCGCTCCAGTAGCGCCTTGTTAGCGCTCCAGTAGCGCCTTGTTAGCGCTTCAGTAGCGTCATGTTAGCACTTCAGTAGCGCTTCTTGTACCGCGGTGCTGCGGATGAGCGCGTGCACTGCGGTTCCGGTTCCCGTGGTTGGGTTTGCATCAGCAGCACCATGGCGGACATGTTTGATGCTGAAATAGAAATGCGACAAATGCTCTTACACACGCGATTATTGCATATGTGTGTGGACGGCTTAACGCCCAGAAGAGCCTTCTGGGTGCGCGAAATCTTTCGGCACCGAGATACCGACGGGTACCCGGCGAACCTTGTTCCTAGGCTGAGGGACCGAGACACAGAGCTCTTTCGAAGGTGATTATTTTTAACTCCGTGTCTTCGAAACCAGGATCACGCATATCGAATAGAGAGCGATGAAGTCGTACCCAATCAATTAGTCGCTCAGAGTCCACGACTCTGGTTCGCCTGCCCGACCCTTTGCTTGGAGAGCGGCTCTTTTACTTCCTCTTCTTTCAATGCCAAAGGAAAAAATAATAACAAAGGAATCGCCGTGCACGCGCTGTTCCGCAACAGCAAGCATGGCACAGGGAGCGTGAGGCCTGTTCACACATGCAGTGGAGCGCTACAAGCATAGCGCTAACCTCGCGCTAAGCGCGTGCTGACCGGAGCGTTCACCAGCTTTGTATCGCACCGCCAAAACTGTTGCTCGTGGCAGGCGATAAGTAGCTGACGGCACGTGAGGAGCGCTACATCAGCGCTTCGCTTCATGTGAGAACCGGCCTCAAAGCGCTTCTGAAGCGCTAACAGAGCGCTACTGAAGCGCTAACCGAGCACTACATCACGCGCTATACTTCGTTTCACCTTATGTGCGAGCGAAGGCAAAGCTGGAAGCGCGAGCGCGAAAGTTCCGTATATGTTCAGGCTTTGCTCGAGAGCGCGAGCTGGGGAGAAACACAAAAAGCGCTGGTCTCGCGCTTCTAGCTTTGTCTTCGCTCGGAAATAATGTGAAACGAAGTATAGGAAGCGTCACATGAGCGCTCCATGGAGCGCTCACGTAGCGCTAACTTAGCGCTCCGCTGTATGTGTGAACCGGCCTTAATGAAGACAAAATATGCTCTGTCTTTGGTAAAACACCCTGTATATCTATACATCTTTTCCTTTTAGTGGGTTGACGCCAAAGCGTTATCGAAGGTGTCGTTTTCATTCTGTCGGTGAGAACAACACCTCCTTGTTCTCATCTTGTCAGTGACTAAAATCAACTATGCCACAATTTGATTAGGGGCATCAAATTCCTAAATCCCGGGGTCACATTGCTCATGCATCTTACAAAAGACAGTCTGCCAACACGAGTCACCGTAATGCCCGCGGTTCGAACGCCACGTGCCAAGTTTTCTGCTTGAACGCATTACCATGCGGCTTTCGAAGCACGGATCTCACGGTGACTCGCGTCTGAATCTGTTTTTGCCAGACTGTTTTTTGTATGACGTATAAGCAGTGTGGCCCCGGCTTAACTGGAACGTGCCAGCTGTTGCGAATAATTCAAAACAAAAATAGTGTGTGTTGCGTTATTATATCACTAATTATCAGTTTACACTCCTAACATGACGTCCGCCGGAGTCTAATTCGCTATCTCGAAATAATCTTTTTCTTTTTAAATTTCAAGTGCCCTTTACAAAAACAAAATATGCTCCGTCTTTAGTGAAACGCCCTATCTCTCTCTCTCTCTTTCCTTTTTTTTCTTTCTCTTTTTTATATTGGGAGCGAAGGAAGATGGAGAAGTGCAGCTGCAGTAATAATGTGAACGACAAAAGTAGAGAGTAATTTTTGTTTTTTTTTTACTTTAAAGACAGGAAAAAAGAGGTGGCGAAAAATTGGGCCAAGAGCGGGATCGAACCCGCAACCTTCTCCTATCCGGACCCCGGTCACTGGTTTCGGCGGACTCAACTCTTGACCAGCTCTCTGTGTATTAGTTCCAAATTCGCTTACCTGGGTAGACGACAACCGTTGCTGATTTAGGGTCCATGCCAGTTCCGAGTTGCGGCAGTGACGTAGCGCCTCATATCAGCTTGTAAAGGTCGAAAGCTCTTTGCCTTTCACTTCCCCTAACTTCATTGCACTAAATTCAATAATCACTCTCCCCCCACCCCCCCTCGTTCACAATATTACTACGGCTGTACTTGTCAATCATACCTCACTCCCAATATATATACCGGGTGTTTTTTTTTGTTTTTTTTATCTTAACATTTGTTAAAAAAAAACCGTGAAAGTTGCATTTATGCGGTTTGTGCAGGTGAGTTATACGGCCAGGGGGACATAGTATAGGGGGCTAATCGTAACGATCAGTCGGCTAATTAATTAAAATTCGTTTATTAACTTTTTATTTAATGAAAATAGACATATGGTTCCAAATAGAAACTTGCTCAGGGTAATGGAAAACCACTAAATAAACTCTTTTTAGAAGGACATAAGGCAGGGGCAGCATTTTGCGGCGTCCTAAAAAAGAGCTCTATTTGGACGCGCTTCTAGGTTTTGCTTTCTTATCGGAGCGCATCTTTGCGCCCGCGTTCCTGCCCCTCGGTGGTCGCGGCGCCAAGCCACCCCCTGCTTCCCTTGTAGCATGAAAGGAAGTTGAGCGCACGTGTGTTGCGCGTCTCAGCCACTGGGGAGCAGGACCGCGGGCGCAGAGATGCGCTCCGATAAGATATCGAAACCTAGAGACGCGTCCAAATTGAACGTTTTTTATATCCTTCTAAAAAAAAAAAGTCGAATTAGTGGTTTTCGATGACGCTGAGCAAGTTTTATATATATATATATATATATATATAAACGTCGAAGAATAAACCGTCCGTTGTTGCTGTTTACACCAAGGGTTTTCTTTTCTCAGTCATATATATATATATATATATATATATATATATATATATATATATCAGGGGCACTTTCATCATCGTACGTGGTCTCCAAATAATCAAAAATATGCAGATGAATGAACCGCACTTGATCGAATTAATCACAGTTTACGGAGCCGCCAAAAGACAAAAATCAATAGCGGAGTCGCAATGTGAACTCCGGCCCTCCTAATATCCGGTCGAGTGTGCTAGCACTCCACCACTCCGCCGTGACTTTTCGGCGTTTCCTGTCTGTCTTGTAATTGCACGGGAAACGAAATGTATCCAATCAGAGGTGTTCTGGAAGCACACACCGACGCGTGGAACGCGGTACGACGCTTGCGTACTCGCGGTACGTGACGAGACAAAGAGTGAGAGGAATTCTGGAGCACGACGGGAAGACAGCAAGCTTCGTACCGCGTTCCTCGCGGCGGCGTGTGCTTCCAGATTACCTCTGCTTGGATACATTTCGTTTCTTGCGCATCAATAAGACAGACAGGAAGCGCCAGAAAAAACAAGGTGGAGCGGTGTGGTAGTGGTTAGCACACCCGACCTGATATTGGGAGGCCCGCAGTTCAAATCCCGGCTCTACCAAAAACCTTCTCTTTCGTCGGCTTCGTAAATTTTGATTCATTCGATGAAGTACGGCTCATCCATCCGCACATTTCGCAGGGCCCTGGCCAACAATGACCTCAGCAATAATGGTGCTACTCAACCACGGCGGGAGCTAAGCGAATATTGCTGACCGGGAAGGACAGCCGCCTTTGATTTAAAGTTCATCGCCTCCCCCTGCGATCACAAGTTTTGAAAATCACAAAACCTAAAACTAGCTTCTTTTTCTTGCTTTTTTTATGGCACACCGAAATTTAGGTTACTCCGCTCTTTTACCCCATTCGCTTTCGATTTTATGTGGGTTATATCTCGGGATGTTACACTACGTAATTATTTTCTTTCGTGCGTCGACTTTAAAAGTAAGATGTAGGTATGTCCGACATAATTATGTTCCGGGTAGAGATTCATAATACAAGTTAAAAAAAAAACAAAAAAAAAAACACTGCAATAAAGGAAAACGTTTCGACGTCGATTGGAGAGATTAAGCGTGTCGGCGTTTGCATAATATCGACCGGACCTCGAACGATCCACGAGACCCAAGTAGTGTTCCCGCTTCGGCTTATCGACGTGTTGTCGTGCAGAATGAAACATCCCTTTGTGCGTGTAGCTCTGTGCCCTTCATTGGACGTTGGCGCTTTATGTCGAAGCCTCTGCGGTTTCGCGACGAACCCGGTCGTTATTTTAGCGTCGGATAATTTATAACCCCCTTTACTCCTCGGATGGGGACTGATGGAGCATGTCCGAACATGCGCACGTGTGGAGGAAATACATGCCGCTATTCGTAGCTTATAAACGTAACAGAGAAAAAATATGTTTCCTTAAAAATACACGCGTCGAACGATTTTTACCGTCTTTCCGAAACGTGTTCGTGGAGGTCACTACACTAGGTTTCAGCATCGGTTTAGTAACCGACGAAATCCGCGGCCTTCCCGTGAGCCAATGGAAGCGTCGGAGTGAAGGCACGTGACCGCGCTTCGTCGGTACGCTGGCGCGTGTCACGGTCCGACGCTAATGGTATCACGTACTTATTGTGAAAAAATTGGGGGCGCCTAAGTGTCGAGCCAATGCGGCGAGAAAGTGAGGGAGAGGAGGAAACGAGAGCGCGTTGGTCTACAGGGGTGTCCCGAGCCAACACCTCCTAGAAGAGAAGACCAGAGCGCTCCGAGTCGTTACGTCACAATGTCGGAGAAGGAAGTCCATCGCGCAACTACGTGAGAAAAAGTTCTGGACATCGACGTGAAAAAAACGTTTCTTGTCGAGCGGCGCGGGGTGTTCGTGAGCGTTTTTCCGACATTAATATATGTTTTAAAAGCGCAGTATTGTACAATTTATTATATATATAATATAAACATGATATACAACGCGCTACTAAGGTTGAAAGTACCAATTTTTTATATTTATGATTATCCCCGTAACCGCGGGACTACGTGCAATCCCGCAGATCCCCACACTTTGCGAATGAACCGGTTCGCTAGGACGTTTTCTTCCCTCGTACGGGCTCCGATTCTGGTAAATTTACGTTGTGTGTGAGCTGCTGACTGTCTAAAAAGGAACGCTGAGACTTTCAGAAGAGAAGGGAACCGAAAACAAAATCCAGTAATCGTCGCAGGGAGCGCACGCGAACAAGAAATGGGTCGACGACGTTAAGCCTCCCACACTGCGGCCGCTGCTCTCGTGTGCGTGTGTGTGTGGTTCTTTTGATCCTCCTACCCGTCGTATTTCTGTCATCACCATAGTCTTGGGTAGTTTTTTAGTGTTCGCTTGATACTACGGCATTTACGTGGATTCGTGAAACAAGTCCTGCTACGGTTTGAGTGACGTGTGGCAACTAGCCAACAATGACACTGGTCGATTATCGATAGACCTGTCGACAGAGAGAGACTTAAAGTTCGTGTTCAAATGTTTTCGTCACGGATATTGTGGGACGTATGGATACGATCGACAGGTGAGAAACAACTTATTTACGGGCTTTCTTGGTCATGTGGGACGCGAGTAAAGTGCCGCAGTCGGTTTTTTTTTTTGTTTTTCGTAATAGAATGGCATCTTGTTCGATCGTTATCCGTGCGCGGTTGCGTCGACATTTGTAAATCTGTGCGGTAATATTCTAGTTTTCACTGGAAGGTGAATAAGAAGTTTGTGTGATTATAAAAAAGTGCGTTGCTTGTGCTTATGTGTTTATTTATACTAATGTTATTTTATTGCCTTTACCGCTTTTATACTAGAATCTTAACTATATTAAGGTAATAGTATTATTGTATACAAAATAAGATAATTTGTTCTAAGGCAGCTCGAGCCCATAAAGGAGAAGTAAATTAGTTGACTGTAAATAGTAAGTTTAGTACCCCTGCCACACGGAAAAGTTCATATATTTTCATTAAAGGATATGGGACTTAATCAGCTCGCGGACTTGAGTGATTTACGATCGTCGCAAGCTGATTTGTCGACCCCAAAATGTCATTCGATCGAAATTACATTACTTTTGCCATGTGGCCGGGGTATGATGCAAGAATTCAGTGACTGCACGCGGTAACATCGCTTACATGATCGTAAGTGACATTTGTCGAGCCGTGTCCGCGTTGACTACGTCTACCTGATTTATAACCGTGATCTGTTTTGCTGTGTCCAATCACTGCGTGTCTCGCTATTTTGTCGAAGTATTTCTGTGTAAAATATGCATTCCAACAGCAATAATTGCGTGACTCAATGTTTTCTCTTATACGCCTACCTCGTACCATTTCATACCGATTATTTAGCGGTGTAATATTTTGCCCGTGTAACAAAATATTTTGAGATCCCTTGATATATGTGCAGCTTTCATTTTAGCTAATAAGACACGCGTATGTGACTAAAAGCGCGTTACGACGGTCGATCCACGCGCGTTGCCTTCGCTTCGACGCGCGCCCCTGATGGCCTTCCTTCGCGACGTCACGAGAAGAGCGCTACGGTCTTGTCTTCTAGAAGGTGTTGCCCGAGCGGACCTTCAGCTGTAAAACGAGTCGGAAGAATTGACGCTCGCCCTTAGAAAAACTCAAACTTTCACCGAATTTGCACCGAGCATGTCAGTTTTACCGCGTAAAGTTTCAAGGTGCGGTTCTCTTCCTGTAAGAACTGAGAGCAAAGAAAACTTGCCGAACTCGAGGTTGGGCGCGTTCGGAGACGACCGAGTTAGCGACGCGATTTACGTGCGGCGCCATCTCCCGATAGGCGCAGCGACCAGACAACAGAGTGCGTCGTCTGCTCGCCGCTCCTATCGGGAGATAGCACCACGAGTTTAGTGGCGTCGCTAACTCGGTCGTTTGCGAATGCGGCAAACCTTGACTTTGTAAAGC
This sequence comes from Ixodes persulcatus, assembly GCA_013358835.2. Taxonomy (NCBI): domain Eukaryota; kingdom Metazoa; phylum Arthropoda; class Arachnida; order Ixodida; family Ixodidae; genus Ixodes; species Ixodes persulcatus. Next base: position 700,172 of record JABSTQ010009623.1, read on the forward strand.
GTTTTATTTATTTTTTTGCTCTAATTTTCGACGGGAAGAGAACTGCGCCTTAAAATTTCACGCGGTAAAACTGACCTGCTCGGTGCACATTCAATGAAAGTTTAAGCTTTCTCTGTGCAGGCGCCCTTTTTTTTTCTGGTTTGTTTTACAGCGGAAGGTTTCCTCGGGACACCCTTTATTTAAGGCCTCCATTCAAAGTCACTCACAGCTTAAGAAATATGGGGCACTCGGGGCTCACCATGTCCCGTGTTTCTTACGTTGGCAGTTCCTAAAATGCCGGATAGTATATGGGAGACTGACATAAGCAATCCACAGCGCGTTAGAAGCGAAGCGCCCGTACATCAAAACCCTCAACAGCCGGTCTTTGATTGATTGAACTCATTATCATTACCGTCATTACTATTTCTCGTGACGCGATGTTAATGCAGGCAAAGCCCGTTTCAGAGGCGGTTTCGGGAACGAAATAGAACGCCCGCCTATTCACGGTTGCCTCGAGCCCTGTAAAGCGTGCTCTGCCCGCATAGCTCCAGTGCACAAGAAGAAGCCTCCCGGAGAAAACAACTTTTCGAACATGGATTTCCACTTGGCGGCGGGGGTGAGGCGCTTTTGAGCTCGCTTTTAAGACATTAACGCCAATCCCCGGTCGTCCCTATTTAGCTCGTTCTGACAAAGTTTCAAAATACGTTTGCGAGTTATTTAGTAATTTGTTTTTCGTCGCTGCTATGCCTGATTTACTGCGCATTCAAAAGGCAGCGTACTGCGTCCACGATTTAGTGAAATACTGGAGAACCTTCGAGCTTTCTTCTTTCTTAACCTACGAAGGTAGCAAAGGAGAGGATCAAGGAGCTAAGATGGGAGAACAGGGCGTCACTACTGCACATGCGTATACTGATCAGTGCCCTTGTGGATTGAGCGGCGGTACGGAAAGCCACTTTAAAGAGGTGAACCACGATATAGCACAAAGGACACCATTCCCGGAAGAGAGAGTCGTTTCGTGGCTAGCTCCTTATGGACATTTGAGGTTTTAGTATCTGAAACCAGTGTTTTTAAAGGAGTCACGCAGTTTTGCTATGTATCTTCTCATCGACTTCAGTGCGAAGTTTCAATGGGCACTAAACTCCCCATATATTTTTTTTGTAATAATTAAATTAATAGGACACGTTTGTTACAAAATAATGCTTTTCCGAAAAGAAAAATATTGGCGTAATATTTAGGTTGCGAGACATAATCTAAGTTTCTGGATTGTATGGGTATTTCGCAAAATTGGCTCCACAACCAAACATGATTTACAGCGCAGCATTTACGTTGTCCGACGAATTTTGAGTGAGATGTGATTAGAAACGTGGTTTTCCTTTGGCACGTTGACCCAGAATTGAAGCACAAACTACAAGCGCGAAACTCAAGATCTAAATTGAGTCGCGCATAGTAAATATTGCGCTATTTGTATTTTCCTTGAAAGTTTCATTTGTGGTATTCAATTGTAATTCGAAACTAATTAAAGAAAAAAAAAAGGTGAGAGTTAGACGAGTGCCATTTTTACCATTGTATTTATCTGGTGCGGCGGTCATATAGGCGAGGGAATAATCGTCATTAAACGTACGTTAATTAATTAAAAGCCGTTAATCAATGTTTTAATTATTGATTTCAGGGGTTACGGTGCAACTGCGGTATTGACGGCAATTACAATCAGAGACCAGATCAATTGAAAGTATTTCCAAAAGTGTAATGGATTTATATATTATTTTATGCATTTTCACGTTTATTAACTCGACTTAAAGATTTCGCGCCGCAAGATTTGCCCACAATGACACTTGGAACATTGACGCAGTCGTTTCAGTCACTGTCTTGGCAACGTGTCCTTGTTGGGTACGCAAACGACACAAGTGACGATGTAACTGAAACGACTGCGTCACTCCTCTAAGCGTCATTGTGGGCAGGACTTACGGCGCGTTTTGCAAACAACTTTTAAGTCAAGCTAAAAAAAAAAAAAGAACGTGAAAATTTATTAATAATAAAAAAATAGAATTACATTTTTGCAGATTCGTTCAACTGTGATGGCCTCTAGTTATACTTGCCGTAGACACTCAAATTGCAGCAAGACCCCTAAAACCATTCGCTAAACAATATTTAACAGATTTTAGTTAATTTGTGATCTCACCGTGACGAATATTCCTCCATCTAATTTCCACCGAGCCTAGTACATACATGGTGAAGACGGCACCCGTTTCATTTGAACTCGTTTTTTTTTAATGTGTTTGAATTTAAAGCAGGTTAATAAATTTAAACTATTTATTTGATTTAGCCACTTTAAAAAGAAAAATATTTTTCGGGAGTTTATTGCGCCGATGAAGTGCTGACGGTCAGCGATAATTTCGTAGATGATGATAATTACTGCGTGACGACTTACCTTTGAAGCCTAGATGGAGTAGCTGACTCGTGAGTAGTCGCAGTTCCAAGTTGGCTGAGTCCCGTAACTGCGGTAAATAATAAGAAAAAGAAAAGACGGCTTTCTGTGAAGCTGCATTCTTTCTATACTTCCATTGCGCTGATGCGTGAGACCTGCGCACAATTCAACGTTAAAATTGATGGCGCGGATTTTTAGACAGCCTAAAATGAGTCGTTTTAATGCCGCAACGTTTCTAAAGGGTTAAGTGATTACTACACTTTAAAGATATAAAATAAATTAACTTTTTTTTAAAAAATTACCTTTGAAAGAACACGTAACGACAGTGATATGCACCAAACGCGTCTCTTTTCGTCAAATTAATTGTCCTATTGAAACACTTGTTGCCCTTTTTTTTCTTGCAGCAAGTATGTCTTGATTAGGGATGTGGCCAACGTTTGTCGAACCTGAAATTCAATGTTGAATCTCGGGGTTCGACTGGTTCGACGAAACTACAAACTTTTAGCAAAATTCGTCGAATTTTGACTGAGGAAAAATCTCGCAAGACTTTCGCACAAAAATTTCGAGATTTGAGTAGCAAGTAGCTTAAAAGTTTATTATTTCGTTAATGATAAAATGATTTTACAAAAAAAAAGAAGACCATATCCGGTATTAATGCTTTATTATTATTATTATTATTATTATTATTATTATTATTATTATTATTATTATTATTATTATTATTATTAATAATATTATTATTGTGAAACAAGAAGACAATATATGCTGTCAATTTATGTTCTTTACCTCCGCTGAGTTCCGTCAGCTTGCTGTTTCGATTTTCGCGCATGCGCACGTAAGTTGAGACTTTAGACAAACTTTTGTCGAACTTCAGTCGAACTTCAATCGAACTTTTGAAAAACGTTCGCGTTAGAAGTTCGACGAAGTCGAACCTGGTTGAACTTAAACGTCCACAAGCTCGCGACACACATATACTCGTTTTCACATCAAGAACCACATAAAAAAAAAGGAAGTCCGTCCCCTCGCGGAGCACGACTAATTTTCCCCTTTATGTAAAAAATTAACATATATGTAGGTGCATTTTAGATTAGATCTACGTCAACTTATCAAGAAGTACACGCTTCAAATGCCAAAGGCATCTTTTCTTTCTTCCACAACAAGATATCCTAAGAACTAATTCGCGCTGCCAATGAACAATGTGCAAAAACTTCCTTTTCTTCGTGAGATGAAAACGAGTTCTGATAACTCCAATGAAGGTTTCCAGACGAGTCTTTTAAAAACGGCTTTATCGGCTATAATAAATGTATTCCCGGATCTCCTGTCGTGCCTCGACAATAAACTTGTCGATTTTTCTTCACCCATTGTTATTACATACTCGCTAAGAAAATTACGTCTATGGAAACGAGGTATCACAGCGTCGTATAAAAACTGGGTCATCGTACGCGACAATTTTCCCTTTTTAAGAACATTCCCCTGGCTCTTTAAATGAATAAAAAAATATATATATACCTATTGGCTCAGCCTGAACGAAGTGCTCATTTTTATTTTCTCTAAGAAAGTCCAGAGGTGTAGATAAGCAGTGTAAAATCGTAAACTCTTCCGCTCCCGGGGCGCTTTAGGACCGCAATCAGCTACGCTTCTTTCCCGAGGCAGGTTGTCAAAAAAAAAAAAAAAAAAACAATACAAGTAAGTTTTTTTAAAGCCAACAATTTTCTCCTATTTGGCGATAAACTCCGGAGGTAGAGTTTTGACTTCGCCTAAAGCGTTTTCAGGCACTCCAATCACAGAATGCCGCCAAAAGTGTTTAACGACGCTAAAAAGTTTTTTTCTTTTTTAATCGTGTAGGATACGGTCTTCTACCAAGCCGACGTTAATAAGAACTTTCTTTTTTCAACATCGACTGGTCATCTAAAATAGGATTGGTGACGTCAATGTGACGTCGCTGTACTTCATTTTACTTAGACCGTGCAGCCGACGCGACCACCCAATACGGAACCAATCAAACAGTGTAAAAAGTGTTGAGTATTTATCACCGGCTAAACCAGTCACGCACGCACGCACGCACGCACACGCACACGCACACACACACACAGACACACACACACACACATGGTGTTTCAGAAAACACAGGCCAAATCGCTCCTGCGAAAATTAAGCATCGCACAGAAAAAAGGTTGATGCCGTGTTGGTGTCTGCCCAAGAGCCTATTTGGAAAAAAATAATAACGTTAAAAATAGTCTTTTTACAAAATAACTTTTTATTTGTTCATTTTTAGGCCATAGTTTCAATTAGAAAGTTACTGGGCATCATCAGTAACCCCTATATCCACCCTTTTTAGGCAAGCATAAAGCATGCTGAGCATTTTATCATGTTTTGAAAAACCCTTCAATTTTGACGCGTACTCTGGTTTCGGCTTCTTATCCAAGCGCATCTTGGCGGCAGTTGTTCTGCCCTCCGACGGTCGAAGCGCAGAACCAAGTTCAGACAATTCGCCAGTTTCGCTACACTTCTGTTCGAAAGAGCATGACATTGCAAGATAGGGAGGCGGGCGGGCGGGCAAGACTGATGAATTGTCTGGCCTTGGTTCCGCGCTTCGGCCGTCGGAGGGCAGGACAGCTACCGCCAAGATGCGCTTGGATAAGAAGTGTCAACTGAAGTCAATGACTTTATTCGACACTAAGCCGTCGAAGCGTAATACGGAAAGGTACACGGGAAAAGGCGAAGGGTGAACGGACAGAATTGAATCAGCTCCATTCACTCCGTTACAGACGAGGAGTCGACGGTAATTACTGCTTGCCTAGATTACATTACACCGGGATCTTCGTTAATCCCGGTCCGTATTGAATTAAATTTGTAAATATGATGGGATTCTCTCTGCTCGCGATCACGTTTGCTTTAGACATTAGATTGTAAAAATGCAACGTCCAGTTTGTCAAATGTTTCTCTGGGTAAACCCATTTGTTTTGAAAGGGGGAGTTTGGGAAATGATTTTACATGTGCTCTGTGACTGTTAAATCTCATTCGAAAAGGCGTGCTCGTCTGGCCCACGTACTGCTTACCCCAGGTGCCACATATCAGGAGGTATATCACAGTACCTGTGCCGCAGTTTTACGTTCCCGTGAATTATGTAGTTGAAATTGGAATTTGTACTCTCTACCTAGTTTTTGGTGTCAAGTGGTGACACACCTCGCGATTTTTTCTTCCGCATGGGCGACTGCCAGTGCTTTTAGCGTAGGTTGTCTTAGGCCCCACCATGGCGTCCCTATGATTGCGTGAGCGCCTGTAGACTACACGGGTGAACGGAAGGAATTTATCTTGCGAGGCGTTCACTTTGCTGTAAAATGTTAAAATGTTTTTCTAATACGAGTGCGACTTTCGGAGACTTGTTGTTAAAAGTTTGTACGAGGTTCGCGCGACGCTCCTTTGTCGGAGAGGCTACGATCAACGGCGCCTTGATAGTATGACTTATATTTAATCTAAAATGCACCTACATATATCTTAATTCTCGAGATAAAGGCGGAAATTAATACTTCTCCGCGACGAACCGGATTTTCTTTTTTTTACTACGGTTCTTGAGGTCAAAAACAGATATAATTCCAAAAAAGCGTCTGTATGCATAAGATGGCTTCTCGTTGGACTTACCTTAATGATGGACGCGACAGCGACGAGACCCTGCGCTCTTTGCCGAGCCTCGGACACGTTGGCGTACAGGTCGCAGTTGTAGCCCAGGATCTGGAGCTGTACGCGGAAGCCGAACATGCAGGGAGAAACTTTTAGAGGGAGTTCTCGTTTTGGTAAAACATAGCAGCCCGAACGTGGGCAGTCGCAAGCGAAATAAGGAAGGCCGAGCGAGTGAGTGATTTCTAAGACCTTTAGCTCCACCTAACAAATAGAAGCTGATTTTTGACAGGGCACGCCGTACGCGTGCGCGACATTTTTGCGGCTGTCCCATTTATGCCGACGTTCTCCGAATGGCCAATCAATGCTGGATGCTAATCTCCAAGACGCAAGGCGGCAGTACATGAGACGGCACGAGCCATCTCGTATACACCGTCGCTTGCCTCCCGTGGACTACAGTTATGGCGGCGGCGCGACTGCGCCGGACACTCGACGAAATCAGACTATTGAAAACTGTTTGTTTAATTACATGAGTCACACATTTCCCTCAATATATACACCTTTACAGCGCACCCACGCGAAAAGTGCTGCAGAACTGGGCTGTGAAAGCATGCGCGGCATCCTCATCTGAAAGAGAGCTACTGCGCATGCTCAAAACGTGTTCCACAGCCCAGCAGAACAAGATGGCAGCGCGCAGAAGGTGACTACTGGAGAGGTCTATATTCCGCACTCGCCGAATTCAGTACTAACGCAGCAGCAATCTGCCGCCCTGGCGGGGAGTGACGAAAAAAAGTTAAACAGCCGCTAAAATGCTACGCGTGTGCACCAGCACCACTTATGTATAGTTCCTTTTTTCCATATTGACGTAGCGTGCAGGTCTTGGCACACTTTACAAACGACAGCACGAAACGCATTTTGGAAACCCTAGATAAGGAAAGGATTGATGATCGCGATTGTAATGATTGTGACGACGTTTGGGCTATAGATAAGATCTGTTGGCTCCCGGTCTTCGTAACGGGGAAGCAGTGTAAGTACCGTAGCCTCCTATAGACCAACACGCGGCCCTGACGTCACGCAGATGCGGTGGCGCTGTCGACGGCCCTGCGCATGCGCAGACGCTTCAGTTCATGCGAATTCGGCTTCTGCGCACGCGCAGTGCCCACACCTTGTGAGGGCAAACGCGGGCTTGTTTGTAAACAGCGTGTCGGTCTATATATTGACAAAGCCTGGCAGATCGCCACGAGAAGCGGCCGTCGAAATAGAAAGGGTGGAGCGGCAGACAACGGATGAGAGGAGAGCCACGTGACTGGGGCCCCGCTGCGGCGAGACGCCTAAACACACTTCTCCCGAGCGAACAAGTGTGTTTCGGGTCCTCGCCGCCGCAGAGGCTGTGCGCTGACGTCCAGGTTCCCCGAGAAATGGCTCTTTAATGCTCTGTGTTACCAGATCCTCGCGCTCTGAATCTGCGACCGGGCACTCTATGGCTCCGTCGTCGAACTGCCAGGCTTCGTGAGTATAGAGGAGGCTATGGTAGTACGTGCTCCGCTCCAGATAGGTGTGAGGATAGTGAAGTTGATGACGATGCCGCGTTTATGACAATGATGATGACGACCCACCTCGGCGGGAAATACGAATCCCGACACGGAGTGTTCGGAGCCGCGGTCGTCCGTGCGCCCGAAGTGGAGCCGGAGCTCGTAGACGCGGTAGCGGTACGAGAGCGGACCCATGCTGATGTTGACCCCGCCGTGGTCGTCCTCGGACAGTCGGAACACGATGCCCTGGCCCGTGTTCTGCAGTTGGCCGTTCACCTGCGCAGTTCCGCAGGGCCGGTCAAGCGAGCGCTGAATGGACCTTTGACGGCGGCTGACGTTATGAGAGACTCGTTTAGCGGACAGTACGCTAAACCTTCTCGTTGCTAGCGAGAACTCGTGTCGACTGAGCACGCGTCCGCTAGGTCCGCACTCCGCAGTCTACGGTGCACTCTAAGACAAGTCTGGTTGTAAAAGAACGCTTAGGCGTTCTTCGGCTTGTTTATATTTTGCACCTTAAAATGTTATTTTAAGCACCCTCAAAAAAGGTTCTTTGTGAAAAAATGTGTAAGGAAGTTTTTTAAGCTCATTTATTGAGGCGAAAGATGCCTTTCTAGTGCGCCAGAGGGTAATAGTTTAAAGGCGAAACCGCTTTTCACGAACTAAAAGTGTTCTTGGGGCGTCGAAAGAACCTTTCAAGAACGGACTTTTTTTTTTTTTTTTTTTAGAAAGTGTACAGAAACCTTTTATTGGCGAGGTTTCGCTGCGTTTTCTGGAGCGTGTTACGTCTGTAGTCGCGGCTGGAAAATGTCTTCGCTAAATTTAGTGTGCTAATTTTTACGCTAGATGAATCCTTTTCAAAAATGCTCGCGATCAACAGCGTGTCCCGAAAAAAAATGTGTTTTTTTTTCTTTCGTTGAAATAAACTACGCATCGCGTCAAACGCTCGGTCTCCGCCCAGATGTAGCGGAACATTCCCGACCTGATGCCAAAGTTTCAGCGCTAAATGATTATCTTGTTCAAGAGAGATCCAACAATTTCTAAAAATTCAAACGTTTTTTTTTTAATAGTTTTTAATTAAATATTAGTAAGTTCCGGAAGTCTGGCAGCTTGTTCTAGCCGATATATAGCGCTACATTTAGACTGATGCTGAGCGCCCGGCGATGCATTGTTTATTTTTGTGGTAAAAAAAACAAAGACGATGATTTCCTCACAAACACCCTTTACCGCTTTATCATTATCATTATCATTAAGCGGGTATTTTTGGCGCAGTTCTTCCAGCTACTTTATTGATTTTAACGCTTCTAACGAGTAGTTTATCTGGAATAAAACAGACTGAAGGTTCCGGACTAACATTTAGCTCTAAATGTTGTTGCTAGGTTATCCTTATTTCTTACGGTAAAACGCCTCCCATTCACCTTTTCGGCGCGTTTATTTCTCACCTCAAACACCGTCAATACGTTCTTGACAGATGCTCGCACACGACAAGCATATGTCTACCGCCTTTTAATACGCATCACACTCTGCGCGGCTGACAATGTATACAAATTTCCCGGTCCTGCGTCGACAGTCACTAATTCGTGTCTATATCACGGTATTTTATGAACGGGACAATGATCGGGCAAATAAAAAACCGACGACTTTCAGGTCCTTAAAAACACACTCGAATGCGAGATTAACCTTCTCTTCGAGGAACAAGAGGGGGAAAACAAAAAGCTATGAAAGCACAAAGTCCCATGATGTGCAGGACGTTTGGGTTAGTCCTTCTCTTGGTACGTCTCTGCCGTCTTTTGTTCCTCGACACAAAAGAATCTTCCAAAAGTCGGACCCATTGTAGTACGTTCTCGAGCCACACTTTCACTCCCGTGCTTTGTGGGCCTTTAATAATTGGCCCACGCCCAACTGTCTCCTTTGTTTCTACCGCTGTAGGCGGCAGTGCCGCAGTGTCGGCTATCATAGCAAGCGCCGGTGGCGAGGGGGGGAGAGTCCATCCTACTTCATTCGAAACGTCTATTTCTTCATCGCGCCTCGAGGAGAAGAAACGAGCGCTGTCTTTCCTTTTAATCGCATCGGTTATTATCGATCCGTTTTGTGTGTGTTCACGCACCGGAGCTCGGCCAACCCAGCCAACACCGGCCGCCGTTTCGTAGGTTCAAGCGAAGCCGTCGCTAGGATTTGAAGGAGGCAATCAAACTGCGCCGAAAATGCGTCGGCACGATGTTCGTCGTCGTGATGTTGTGCTTTTTGTTTGTTTGTGCGTGATTGAGTTTAAACACACACTTCTCGAAGAAAGCGGCACCCAAAATATGGCGGCTCCCCGGTCCTTCCGAATGAACCGCTGAAAAGGGTCTATTGCATATCGGGAGACGCAAACAGTTTTCTCTGGTGCTTCGAAGGCGCAGCGTGGTGGAGGGGATTGTCTGTTTTCCCGGGTGGATTGATGGACGGATAAGGTGGATATTAATGACGTATCCCTTTGTAACGGGCGGTATAGCTCGCGGCACTTAATTACCTGACGGTTCGGCAGTCATGGTTGTTAGACTGTGCAAATTTGCGCGAGGTTGCCAGAATCGTTCGAGATAAGCGTTCCTGGCCTTGGGTATACGGAAAGCAAGTCGTCTACTTCTTGCGCAGGGGTTGCGGTGACGTCAGAACGTCGCCGAGCTCTGATTGGCTTTGATTGAAAAGATAGTGGGTAGACCTCAATGCTGGATGCCTTGAGGTCTACCTTCTATTTTTTTTTTTTTTCAATCGGCCAATACGAGCTTCGCGCTCTGACATCATCGCAACCTCTGTGCAGGAAGCAGACGAACTTGCGCTCCGCATACGGAGCGCAAGTTCGTCTGCGTCTTTTGCCGGGGTTGTGGTGACGTCAGAGCGCCGAAGGCTTATTGGCCGCTTTAAAATGAAATAGTGGGTAGACGGCGTCTAGCATAGAGGTCAGCTACTGACAAACGCTTGGATCAGCTACTGACAAACATGGGTGAGAGTCAACTCTTGCAAGCCAGCTTCATGAAAGTTTCCGAACTAACAGTATCGAGTAACGTTGACATAATTAGCGACAGATTACTAGCAAAGACCAACAATTATTTACCCTGCTATTCCTGGTTGCCTGGGCCATATGTAAAACAGATGTACCTTGAATAATTTTAAAATATTGTCACTGTTACCGGAAGTCACCTGACGACGCATGCCTGGATGCGAGTGCTATAACATAGGCCATTGGCGTGTAAACGAAACCCTTTAAAAATCACATGTAGTCACTTTGATTACTATTATCATTTGTAAAAGCAAACAAATTAGTCGTTAGACGTTTAGACAGCATGAGTTTCGTCTGCAAGAGTTTCGTCTGTATAACCATCACGGTTTCACGCCGTAGAGGAAAAATTTAGCCAGTGCACTATCACGGCTGCCCTAAGGTCTTTAACGTGCATCACGCAGTCGGGATACACGACCGCATACTGTTACGATGCTCATCCAGGCCGAAACGGAATGGGTTGGGGATGAAGCCAGGATTCCTGGGGTCTGCAGAGCGAGCTTTCGCTCCACGTTCTTCAAGCTGCGCTAGGGTTAACGCGTTCGGCCGCCGATTGTCCATCAATATTTGAATTTGCAGCATCTGTGGAATGCCCACCGCCATGAGCTTGTTCATAGGTAGGCTGATATTTAAGCCATTGGATGGCAACGAAGTTCGTGAATGTCGTCGCTTCTGGTATGCGTTAAAACATCGTTTTAATCTCTCCAGGCCGCTGGAAGATGTCCACGAAAAATGCGCGATTGTCACGCGTTCTTGTTTCGCCTCACCTATAGTTTCTCGCCTATTCCAGGTTGAAATGACCTACTATTTTTCCGTCTTGCATAGTACCAGATACGGAACCCACGTGACGGAGAATGAAACGAAACGAAAAAATTACACCATCTTCCCGAGGGGAACCATGGGGTGATGCGGAGCATCGCGGATCGTTATTAACGGTGTTATTAACGGTGTTAGTAACGTTGTTAGTAACGTTGTTAACTTGCGTGTTATTACGTTGTTAACTTGCGTTGGTTACCACACATCGCGTGAACGTTGTTGGAAACTCAGCGATGCTCCGCATCGCCCCATGGTTCCCCTCGGGAAGATGGAGTAATTTTTTGTCTTCAGTGGACGTAGCGTTGCTGTTAGTTTGTGGGGTGGTGCTGTCGCTTGCTTGCGCCAACCCACTAACTGACGGGACTGTTGCTTCCATCACACTTCATCGGAAGAACGGAGTGAAGTGGAGTCAACAGCGTTGAACTGAACGCGCGCAGCGCGCTACCGCTGCTTATATTCACACTTAAAGGAGAGGAGACTAGAGGAGGAGAGTTGCGCATGCGCGCGCGGTGTGAGTAGAAGCGAACGCACGCGAAGTGCATGCAGCTGGTAGAGAGAGAGAGCGGAGAGAGTGACGCGCAGCTGTTGAAGAGAGGGAAGGAGGAGAGTTGCGCATGCGTAGTGTGAGTGCGGACTACGACGCCGCGGGACATAGACCCGAGCAAGAGATGCTCCGCATCTAAAACGTCTGAACAGCTCGCCGAAGGTAGCTTTCCCACATCATTACTTCTGCAGAGGGAAAGACTACTTGGGGCAGACGCTCCGTCTTCGCTCGTGCTGTCTTCTACGGACTGAACAACATAACCGCTATTTTAATTCGAAAGAACTATATGCCCAATTACGCGACAATCCAGCGTCGTCGGCGGCGGGACCGAGCGATGGTATCAAAAATGGCCGACGGTGCAAAGGATAAAAGCAAGTTAAAAATGCTCGGATTGACGTCAAATTTCTCAGGGTGGTTCCTGTAAACAAGGTAAATTAATTTCTTTGAAAAGAAAATTTGCTACATTTCGGTATGGGTAAGAATCAAACCCGGGCCTCCGGGGTGCGAGGCGGGCACGCTTCCCCGACGCCACGGCGGCTCCAAGGTTCTGGCTGACTAAAGGTGTGCCTAGTGCGTGCGTCATTGCACACGTCACGTAGCAGCCATCTGGCTGACTAAAGGTGTGGCCTAGTGCGTGCGTCTATAATGCTTTTGCATTCTCATGCGTTAACAGTCCTAAGTGTCTCTTCCGATTTTTTTCTCTGTTGCTCTTTATAAATCCTGTATATTTAGACAGTACGAATATACAGAAAGCAAGAAATACGCCAACCTGAGAACTGGAGTTTCGCCTTAGTTTTATCCGACATTTAGTGGATGTAGGCGGGAATGTTTCTCCAATATAGTAATTTTGTTGTGTGTCTGTACAGACGAAGGGAAGTTAGGCAGCCCCTTTATCGGTCCGGAATCTCAGCTATAGATCATACATTTAGCCAGTGGAAGTATTACTGCTTGCCTGGAGTCTTCAACATGCACCACGCTGGTAGTGTTCAGCACGACTGCAGGCCGGTGCGATGCTCATTCAGGTCGGAACGGGAAGGAGCGAGGATTGAACCCGAGATACCCGGATCCTATAGCGCGTGCTTTCGCTCCACGTGCTCTGAGCTGCGGTGTGCTAACACACTCAGGCCGCCGATCTCCCCTTTAATATGGCGGACATCCGGCTTCGTGTGACGGCAACGCTGACTTCCGTCGCACGAACGGGAGTTAACAATAGGTTCGCGTTCGAAGCTTCCGCCTCACTGAAAGGAAAAAAGTGAACGAGGTGCAAACTGCTGTATAATACAAGTTCCGCTGCAACTCGTTTCTTTTACGTCAGCGCGACAGTTAAGCTCGTGCATAATACTAAACACACAGAGTTTCTCCGCGGACATGATGCACACATTTATCTGCGGACACACCCGAGGCATGTTTACTTCATGCATATGTGGGCTTCCAACATGTCTGCAGAGAGGAGCAGTTCCCTAAAACTCCCTAATGTGAGCGCCGGTTTACGGGTCACGGCGTTCCTATAAACTCGGCGGGACTTTAACCGGCCTAACTCTAAGCGGTACCGCCTCCACGCACCAACAAAAGCAACAGATTCCCGACGTCTGGTGTCCCGCTTTCCTGGCCCGACTGCAAGTGGCCTCCCCGATCTGACGATGCCCGCGTCATACCCGCCCCGAGCTTTCCTCCCCAAAAAGGAAAACCAGGAAGGGCAGCTCCCCGATAAGAGGAGCAAAAAAAGGGAGTAACCGTTCGCAGATGGTCTCTGGAGATCGGAAGTGCCATTTGTCTCGCCAGAGGGGGCGTGCCCCTGGAACCCTCCAGAAATGGGGTCCTCAGACCGTTGTTGTTGTTGTTCTTGTTGTTGTTTTGGTCGCTGTCGACGTGCCCCCGATAACGAAGCTCGTTTCCGCTGTTTTGTCGGGCCTCTCGTTCGGGAGGCGGAGGATGATAGCAGACGCACTCCCGTAGCAACAGCCTTCTCATCATAGACACGTCCTGTCCAGACGCGGGTTGGAGTCGCCGCTCTGGCGCTTTCAGTGTTCCCACCCTCAAATGCGCCCTCATTGAAGCAAAGCGGGCCAAGCTGTGGACAAGTCGGTCTGGAAGACCGCACTTTCGTACTCCGACAAAAAAAAAAAGCTTGTTTTTTAATTGAATTAAATTTGAGCACATTGGTAGCTTATCACCATTTTGCGAGGGGGGGGGGGGGGGGAGGAGGGGGTGGTTAAAGTTCGAGCTGAAATCCTTCAATGCTCGTCAAAATATTAGGTGCTGGAGAAAACCAGCCATCTGCATTGAGTCCGTTTTGCTAACTCGTTTGGTTCACGTTTCGCTCATTAAAAAGCACGGTGAAAGATCCGAAACACGCGCCTGGTCTCGCCGCACTGCCGTCTCCCAACACACGATAAAGTTAGTCTGCTATGGTTGCCGTTGAAAGCGGGAAGCGGTCACCTGGCGAACCGTCGGCGGTTCTGACGACGCTTGCCGAAAGCTCGAACCTGAGATTGTAATTAAGTTTTCCGGACCGGTGTGGAGCGATGCGAGGGGTGACCGCGCGTAGCGAGGTCTACGGTGTTTGGAAGCCAAGCTTGGGCTGGCTTCAGAGTCTGCGTTCGCGTGTGCAGCTATTCAGCAGACGCGTTGTTAGTGATCGTTGGTGATGGGGACTAGATCCGACGAACTTTATCATGCTGAAGGGCAAGGCGATTTCGCGAGATCAAGTGTGTGGTTGGGCTCTTTCGCCGTGAAACGGGACCTGCAATGTGCAAAACATGAACTAAAATAGCTCGAAATAAGGACTTAAAGGAGCCCTGATCGGAGGGTTCTGAGATCGCTTAAATATGGCGATAACTCACTCTGTTGGCTTTAAGCATTCTAGAAATCCTTAAATAATGACGATACGTGGCCGATTTTCATATTAAGAAAGCAATCAAAGATCGCAACACACCGAGGTTATCTCCGGCGTTCCACGTTCCAAAACCAGAACCACTGTCAGCCAATAGCAAGCGAAGGATTCTCGCGTCTCCGACCGGTGGAAGCGCAGAGGGATATCTCGAATGCGCGCGGCTCGTTGCCCATACAGACCGGACTACGATTCAACCCGGCGAGCGCGCGCTCGAGAGCTGAAGACCGGACACATCACTCCCGCGGAGAAAAAAAATGGTGCGCTATTTTTCAGACGATTATTGTAGTATTAGGTTCCCTCCGCAAAAATTACCATTGTTCAACTACTCTTATTTGCTTTTATCATCTACAGAAGCATACACATGTTGTAATAACAGCGTTTGCAACCTCAACAAAACGTCGCGTTTTCATTGGTCACATTTGTCCTTGTGGCCAAAACAATGCTCCTCCCATCGCCGGAGATGACCACAGTGAATTTGATCTTTGAATGTTTTTGGCCACACATCGTTATGATTTATGGATTTCTACGATGCTTAGAGCCCGTAGAGTTAGTTATCGCCATATTTAGGCGATCTCACAAACCTACTCAGGGCAGCTTTAACGCTGATGGACGATTTTTTACAGCGCCAAATATAGACTAACATTTGTTTTCTTGATTTGGGGGGGGGGGGGGGATCTGGTGGTTGGTATTTTTCTATAGAACATGAGTTTAAAATATCAAACTGCACAATTATTCATGTTTTAACAACGATGCTTTTGTTTTTGTGGCCAGTTGGTGACGCTCAAGCGTAAACCCAAAGTTGTGAGCCAGATATGTGTCTCATCATCGCGCAAACCCGATACCGGTTTATAAACCATGTCTTGCAAGCAGTTTTTTTTTTCTGTCGCTTTAGTTAGACGACGCCCTAGAGGGTTTAAGTTATGATCTGTCCGATACCGAGCTCCGGACGAAACGCTTTATTTTTATAATGTTTTCGGCGGCCGGTGGGAAGAGGAACGACATTTCCTACCAAGTGGCGCGCTCAAGACCTACGCAAGCGCAAAGGGAGTTTGATGCTTGATCTTACAAGTTGCGCCCGAACAAAGTTGCGCGGAGCGTGCGTGTATGTCTGTGTGTTTATGGGAGGGGAGGTGGGTGAGTGCTGCGCTAATACTCCCCTCTCTCCCCCCCCCCCCCTTTCCACTGCGTAGGAACGGGGTCTGTTTACTATGCGTGGTAGGAACTGCGTATTAGTGCTACCGTACCTTCCCTGCATATGAGAGAATGCCTCAGCCAGGCAACTTTTTATACTACTTAATAAAAAAATCCAGCATATTCTCAATCGCTATAGACAGTTCCGATAGCGTCTTCCTCTTGATTGCGCGGTGAAATTGTTATCTACGGCCGCTGTCACACTGTTAATATATTATACAAAAAGAGGTGTGCAGACACCGTCTGATATAATTGTGTCATCGTCTCTGCGGAGAAACTCCGCGTCTTTTGTAAGCTATAAGCTATACGTGAGCTGTGTAACTCTAGAATTGAGTGGCCTAGCCGCTCACTCTGTGACTGGTGACGGCGACCGGCTTGAGGTTGGGGTCGAAGAGCAGCTGCCTTGGCTCGATGTTGACGGGGGACTGGCGGCGTCCGGTGCTGCACAGGGTCCAGGCCGGGTTCAGACGTCCCCAGAAGTCGGGACCTGCGTCGGGTGTTTCGACACCGGGAAAGGACTTTCTCAAACTTCACGCGGTAAACTGTTGAAGCACGGTTCTATAAGGTATAGGCTAGACGGACTGCGAGCCAACCAGAACGCGCGTCTTTTCGCGCATGAGAGAGCGTGGTGATCACGTGTTCGACAAACGCTAGGAAGCTCCGCCCTCTCAGTTGTTGTTTGCTCTTAAGCGGCGGCAGCGTGGTGGAAAGCAGACAACATCTATGCCGTGATTTCCTCCTTCGTTGGTGTGTGAGTGGTACTTGTTCGCCGAAAAAAAAACACGTTACATTTCTATGACGCTAAACCTATCCACGACGCTAAAGTTATTGATGGCGTTACATCTATTCGTGACGTCATGCCCGTCTATGGCGTTACACCTACCTCTGAGGTTAGAACTGTTCATGATGTTACATATATCCATGACGTTACGTCTTTCCGTGAGGTTCCATCGACTCGTGACGTTACAACTGTCTATGAGGTTACCTCCGTCCATGAAGTTACACCTGCTCATAAAGATACATCTGTCCGTGACGTCAGATTTCTTTTCAAAATCAACCTCCGAGCCAGAAAACAAACAAACAAACAAACACACAGGCGTACTCTACATTAAAAAACGTTCCGTACAGAGGACCCTAGCAGTTTTGTGGGTGTGGGACGTCTCCTTCTCCTCCTCCGCCTTTGTATCACAGACCCCTACCAAAGACAAAGAGGAGACGACGGCTACCCGAAGACGGGATCGGGCACGTCACTCTTTCTCGGGTGATCGATTCCGCGCCGGACGGCAAGACAACCAGGCAGGCGGTCGTTCCCGCTGCCGTGGCCGCGGGCCCGTCCTGTTTACCTTGGCTTGCTCCGAAGACCGTGTACAGAAGACGTGTTGTGTGTGTTCCTCGCGGTACGCCGATTTGCGCCGGGGCATTGATCGTGGGGACATAAACGGGACTACGCTCCGTGCGTCCCCAAGCTGACAGTGCGGTGGAGGCTACGTGCTCGTTAGACCGGCCACACGTCTATCTTTCACCACGTGATCACGCTTCTCCCACCTATATTCACGCGCGGAAAGCCGGGTCACGTGATGAAAGGGGACAGTTGATTGGTTTCTGCGAGCGCGTGGCCCCCACCGCACTGTCAACTTGGGAGGGAAAAAAAGACAGGGAAGGGACAGGTTCTCCCTCTGAGCCGTCGTTTAGAGTGCTGAAGGGGAGAGTGCTGACGGGGAGAGGGCTGAAGGGGAGGTCAAACCCGCCGCTCCGGAGTTGTCCCGTTGACGAGCGGCGGTCGAGCGGGTACGGTCGACGCTGACGGGAGGGCTATGGGATGGGGGAGAGGGGGGAAGGGGGACAAAGTATCGGAAGCGGACGGTGTACTGCAGAATTCGACACGAGTAAGGGAGTTTGCTAAAAGGTTTGTTTGGGCCAGTTGGTTGTTTGGCATTTTGAAGTTGAAACATCGCAAGTGGACAAGAACGAAAAACAAAAAGAAACGGGACAGCGCTAAATCCCTTTTGTTCTTTTTTAATTTTTTTTTACAGTATTTCTACTACTTCTCGAGGGTATTATGTAGGGGAAACAGAGAAAAATACAGGAGGTTAACATTCACACTCTTAGTTTCACAAGTTTCGAATCTCTGATTGTTCTTACAAAAGAAATGAAATAGTTTGTAATACAAAAACATTTAAAAACCATTTTGGATGATCACATAGTGCTGAAACGTAGGTTGGCTCCAAAAGGTACTCGCGTTTGTCAAAGGAATATATTTTTTACTTGGTTTCTGATTTGAGTGTTGTTGACACGATGCATTTTTGTCCTTTTGTATGGGATGTTAGTTATTTATGGTTTAAACGGGGGACACAAAGCATTTTCGTTTTAAATGCGACCAATTGCGTTACGATCGCTTAAGTCTGCTTACGACGACATGCTGTATACCACGGCTTGCTTTTGTATCCAATAGTTATCCCGTCTGTGTGAAACGCAACGAAGTCAAAGATAATGTTTGAACAACTTTTATGGCCTCTGTGTGTGTGTGCGTGTGGAGGAGGGGTGGGGGAGAGGTGGGAAGGAGTACGTGACGCGTAAGTTATTGAAAACTTGTTCTTAGACTCCCACGAAGTCTATTTAGTAGGAATATTTGATATAGAAACAGAGTCAGAATAATTGCGCTTTTGCTTGAACCTCGAGCGTTACGAATATAAGTTATTGTGAAGTAGAGAAGGAATATAGATGCTAAGTCATCTGCTACGCCGTAAAAACACACATTATTCGTAAGACTTAAAGGGGCAGTGCAACGGTTTTAATGTTGAAAGAATTGCCAGTTTGCATTTTTTATATTGTTTATCCAAGCCCAAGTGACCAAAAAGGCGTCACCTTTCCCCGAAGAACTGCTATTCTGCTGCGTAATCGCAAGGCAAAAAACGAATTATTTGCCGATCTGCAGCCGCCTGTGGCGGCTACGGGAACTAAAATGACGGCGTCTCTAGGGGTACGCGGAAGTCAACACAACAAACCCTGTCTCCCTCCGCTGCTACACTCGCCGTCAGCCCCTTGGCGAACCGTCCTTTGTGTCCATCGCACGCCGCGACCTTCGACGAGGCTAATCCTTTGAAAGTCGACAATCGCGGAGGAAGCGGCTGGGGTCTCTAAAAAGAGGGCCCAAGTTGAAACCACGTGAACCCCCAGAGTACGTCACTCGAAAGTCGGCGTGGAGAGTTGAGGCACTTCGACCTTCGATGTGTTTCACTTTTTTAAATAAGAACTAGCGCTCACAAGAAAATGCGGTTTTCGGTTTTTTGTTTCATAGGTGACGCGATTAATTTCCGCAGTTAATGGGCCAAAGTTTGAAAATCGTTGCACTGCCCCTTTAAAGACAATTGGTGGCTCTACACGTACTACGACGACAAGGTGAGTCAAAATGCGACCCGCGAAACAATATGGGTTGATATTTAATGCTAGCAACCTCAGCCGTGTCCACATATTCGTCAGAAAATTAAAGCAGGCTTCAGAAAGATACTCAGGCAGCAAATATGTATTTTGTTAGGACACGGAAAGAAATAACTACATCGTAGCAACAATTTTTTTCTTGCTAAAGGTAGTTACGTATCTCTTAAAATTAATCGTGTCAAGTTTGTACAATTTTTGCCTTTTGTCGTGTGACATCATTCCAACAGAAACGGAGCATGCCGATTCGTCTTTGTAGCAAAAAGTAAAAACATCTTAAAATCAAAATTACTCAAACATCGTTTTTGCTCAGTCCCTATGTGTATGCGTGCGAATGCGTGTACTATGTTTGTTAGGTTTTATATTGCTATTTCTACATAGTTGTTCGCACATACACATGCAGATATATTGGACCAATCAACATATGATATCCCCCCCCCCCCCTCCCCCGGTTCCTAAATTTCGAAAAAAAAATCCCAATAAGATGAGTATTTAACGATTATTGGTAACTTGCTTGCATAACACTCAAATGTCAAAACCAATGCTGTAACATATTCTGCCTTAAAAAAAAAAGCTGTTTAGACATAATTTTTATTCGTTCTCTGGGTAGAATTTAGAACGTTTCAATATACGCCCAGGTGCCTTAGGATGTAAGCAGCTCGCGCTTAGATACAAGGCCCTTGCGTTACCAGATACTTCTCTTCTTGTTTTAAATTTTGTCCTTAGACATCCTTGGCTTATAGTAAGCTTATGGCACCACGCCGTGAATCGCACCTCTCCAAGGACCGTGGTCGGGAATATAGACCTTTTTCGCATAACCTCAAACCAGCCAGTAACTGACGTACCCTCGACCTGGTGCATTTTTGGATTGCCCGCTGACACAGGGTATGCAACCGCCAAGGGTATGGGCGAAAAGGCTTAAAAACGGACGTCGTGCATGAGGTAGTTCCGAGAGCTCCTTTTTACCGTGCTGCAATTTCCGAAAATCTACGGTTGTCTGGCTACCACTGCGTGGCCGTCGGATGGATAAATAATTTTAAAAAGCATAAGAACAATAGCAGACAGTGTGCCATGAGCACAAGAAGCTGCAGCGCGAGTGTGGCTGCAATGTTATCAAGCTTCGCATTTTCCCCAAGAATCCTTATTTATGAAGTCAGTCGATTGCGAGCTTGAATCGTGAGAGATTCGTATCAGACTCAACGTCACGTTTAACCTCACGACCACTTCGTCTACGACAAGAGACCGCTTTTAATTCCCGGTGCAGGTGGTCCAATAAGGTTATCACTGCAAGCCCCATGGTATGTGAAAGGTATGAAAAAGTCTACATGCCACCACTCAAGATGGAGCTATCAAATGCCGAGAGCTTACCTGCATAGATTACATTAAACTGCTCATATATACTTCGCTGTGGAAACTCAATCAAAACACCCCACCGTCTTCGTCGTCGTTCTCTCGAGGAGGCAAGGTGATGGCCTGTGAGTAGCCAGCTGGATTCAACCGGACAAGCTCCAACCAAGTTATTGCAGCCCACCATAGCCAAGTCTAGCCAAGTTCCCCCCATACCCACATCGTTGCCTACCCAGATAGCTGTGCTGCCAGAACTAGCTGGTATTTCTTTTTCTAAACCGCTAGACGGCGTCGTCGGCGCCGCAATTCTCAAGATGGCGGCGCCGTTAAAGAAAACGTCTATAGACATCCGCAGGCAGCAACGTCTCAAAAGCTAGTCTGGCCGACGTGGATGGAAAGCGCCTTGTTTTGGGTGCCACTCAGGCAACCATGGGCACGCCTTAGCGAGACTTGACCAGCGCCGAGCTTCCAGTGTTTCTGCCAGACGCGCGCGCCCGTGCAGTCCGAGCACTGTACAGGGCCACATGCTCGAGCTTGTAGCATCGGCTGCGTCTGGACTTAAGCTGAAACGAAGTATAGGAAGTATTCACTGGCGGCCATAGCTGTGTGCACGACTGCTGAGCGCGTGCTGATGGCGAGCTTCCACAGTTCTTTTGTAACGTGCATTCCGCACCCTCAGGATTGCCGGTCTTAGCAGCCTATTAATGTGGGCTCGTTCAGAGCATGCGCTCTAGACATCACCCACAAATATGGCGCCCAGTGAATACTCCTTATAGGAAGTATTCACTGGCGGCCATAGTTGTGTGCACGATTGCTGAGCGCGTGCTGAAGGCGAGCTTCCCCGGTTCTTTTGCAATTCCACACCATCAAGACTGCCGGTCTTAGCATCCTATTAATGTGGGCTCGTTCGGAGCATGCGCTCTAGACATCACCCACAAATATGGCGCCCAGTGAATACTCTTTATTAGCGGCGAGATGTTTTTGGTGGCGCCCTCCTGTGGTTCCCCCTTGTGACGTCATTACCTTGCAAACAACAAGTTCGATGGTGTTTGTTATTAGCATGGTGGAAGCTTGAAATCATTGCGCTCTCAAAGGAACACTGCCAACACCGTCAAAATTAAAGTTCTTTCATTCCTCTTATTTCCGTCGATGATAAATCCCCTTCCCGACGTCATAGTCAGCGTTCGGCCAATCGTGAAAGGCCGACCACAGCGACGCTTTCGGTCGCGCACGGGGCTAATAGTAGGGCTCTCTGGTGAGCATACCTTCCCCCTTTCCCTTCACTCCCCCCTTCCCCCCCAAATCAGGAGATAAAATACCTATTTGGTTTAAAAGACAGCTTGCGTGTCGGAAGCGTCAAGGCCGGTTCAGACACTTGCGTTTGACTGCGTTTGACTGCGTTGCGTCGAGTACCGAAAGCGAGTCACCGGCAAATCTGTGCTTCGTATGAAGCGTGAAATCCAATTCAAGGAATCACCTTGGCACGCGATAGAAGCAGCATTTTCGCAGCCGCAACGCAGTCAAACGCAGTCAACCGCAACTGTCTGAACCAGGCTTTAGGCCATCATACGTACACAGGACCAACCGGATGGAGGGTATCAGCGCCAGTGAGTGCCAAACTCTGCCTGCTCTTTTGCTTCGCGGTTCGGGAAATGTTCTGTTTACAAAACAAGCTACGACTGTCTCGGAACAATATGCAAATAAATCGGCTGGTCCGTCTTCTACGGCTAAAGAGCATGCATGTTAAACCTAAGTTTTATCTGACCGGAGCTAAGCTCAATAAATATTTTGGCAAATCTAAAAAAAAATTGCCAAAGATTTTTTTTTTTTTTTTTTTTTTTGGGGGGGGGGGGGGGTGTTAAGACGATGTGTGCAAGAGCCCAAGGCGTGTTTTTTTAATCTGACCAGCTCTTTTACGGTTGGTACGGAGGTTGTCCAACCATGGTAATATTGCACGACATTTTAAACTTCTCACAGTGGAGCCACTTGAACTTAGAGAGACGAAATGCTGTAGATGCGATGCGGTCTTGAGAATCCGCGCAATTCTCGTGGCAGGTGTAAGAAGCAAAGTATTCACGTGTCAAACTTGCGGGTCAGAAACTTTTGCCGATCTTCGGATCAACGTATTGTTGCGATGCACCCTTTTCGACGATGAAGGCGATTAATTCAAATATGGCGTGCGACCCAGACGCACAAACTCCCAGCTGAGGTGCTTAGGACTGCAACGACGTCATTCGATTGGACTTTCAAAATGCTTGTTTCGCGAACGTGTTACGCACAATGAAGAAACATATTGAGGAATCACTTTATGGGTGAAATTCGCCTCGGTGGTCAACAAAGATTACATAAATAAAAAGACTGCCACGCCCCCTTTTTACTACGACTCTTCACATTTTTATTATTATTATTTTTTTTTTGCATATGTTCGTTTGACCACCCCTGCTCGCTAGTATGGGCTAGCTGATTAGGAAACATTGTAGACTAAACTCCGAGGCAAGAAAAACAATACAAGGGACGCATTTTTTTATCCGCTCCCGGAGTAGAAATGAAACCGCGCCAAATTAGATCTGCTGACTCAAGCTACGATCACGTACACTGCTAATATGTCATACAAAACAGAGTCAAGACATTATCTGGGGCGTGTATCTTTTTGTTAGGACTCTCCTGTTACATTAGTCATGCAAAAACATGATGTCATCAGCGAATGCAGTGCATTTTGTATGCTGTATGATCAGTACGAGTTCGGTTTTGTGGCGCAAGCAGCTCATGTTTATAAATAAGGCCACTGTGGCACATGCGGAGTCATCTCTCGCTTTATTACTTTGACATTGTAAATGTTTTGGTTCATACCGCGCTCGATGCGCCACGCGGGAAAGTTACTTCTTCCCAATATCCGTAGTCTGGGTTCTAGGGAGTCGGGAGTCCTCCCCACGCCTGCGTCTGCGCAGAGGAAACAGCGCAGAGGGCAACGGCGGCCCTTCTTTGCCGCGAGATGAGCGATGACTTCAGCCGCGATGTCGCTTCGAGATAAGAGAACGCCGCTTCGCTCCCCATTCCACGAACGTTGCCAACTGCGTCGTTGATTCTCTTCCGGTATATTTTGGCGGAGAGAAATGGAGCGAAACATCCCGATAATTGGGGGTGAGCTGTGGATCGTTGACGCGTATCAAAGTTTAACTCGTTGACGACCGATTGCGAACGAAAACGAAATTCAACGATTCGAAAAAGCAAAATGAGAAGAAAGATATATATCTCGGAATCGTCACGTTTGCGCGCGCCACGGTGCGCGTGATTGGTTATTTTCGTGAACCCCGCGTTTTCCCACCATTAAGGTCAATCGAACATGGCGGATGTGATCCACTGATTTGCACGACGCAGCCGCGGGCCCTTCTATTAATCGACGCCTTCTCGAAGACGTCCCATGGGTGGTTTGCTATGCGGAGCGCAAGTTCGTCCGCTTCTTGCGCTGGGGGTTGCAGTGACGTCAGAACATCGAGCTCCGATTGGCTCCGGTTGAAAGGATAGTGGGCAGACATTATGCGAGCCGCCTTGAAATTTATTCAGTATCCTTTCAATCGGAGCCAATCACATAGCTCGGTGTTTTTACGTCACCAAAACCCCCTGCGCAAGAAGCAGACCATCCTCTGCTCCGCATTGAAAGGGTTCGACTAGTAACGATAATTTTTGCGGTTGTCTAAATTACCCCTTTCCCTCGTGACACTATGCTATGCACCAACACAGTGTTTACAAACAAGCCCGCTTTGCCCACACCAGGTGTGGGCACTGCGCGTGCGCAGAAACCAAGTTCGGGAGGTGTAAAGTGTTAGCGTATGCGCAGTACCGACAACAGCGCCACCGCAGTGGCGTGATGTGCACGGGGCAAGCCCCGCGCACATCATTACTTCGCCGCAGCCAACGAGACTGGGAGATTAGCCGGCAAGAACGACGAAGAAACAATCACGAATAAAAAAAGGAAACATTAACATAATAAGCCCCGCCCCCTGCGTTTCTAAGCCGTCCGGGGTTGTAGAAAAAAAAAATTCAATGTCGCGCTTCTAATGGTACACGTGTCGACAAATGTCGAGTGAGCGCCACCTGACTCGTAGATGACATTGAGTCACAGTCACACCGCTAATGCGTCACGCAAAAAACGGTCTGGAGAGACTGTCTCAGGTGCGTCTATTCTTTGTACGACGGTCCTGGGACATTGGTCACGTAAAAACTGTCTGCAGACGCGTTCTAAAGCATACATATGTTATGAAGCAAAGACGCTTGAGACGTGTCCTCAGGTATTTCTGTAATCGTGCCTGCAGCGAGGCTCTAGGTTCGAACCCAAACGTTAGCAGTGTTCAGTTTTTTTTTTTTTTTTTTTTTTAATAATCCGGTCATTAGTTGGGAATTGATGACGATAACGATAATATTCATTCATGCTCAGCAAAGCCACGATACAGCGGAAAAACTATAGAGAAAAAACCGTGTAGGCCTGCCGCGCCGTTGAAGCTATGGTGACAATGCATGGTTTCGAAAACACGATGATCACGACGACGCTTGCAAATGAGAGTAAATGAAAATAAGGAGGGAAAGAAGAGAGTCGGCATAAGCGCGCGCACTTCAAGAAGAGAGTTACCTCGAGGCCTGTAGGCGGAGTGCCCTAATGTCCTCCGGATCGGTCGGGATAGGCGAAGTCAATTCAGGCGGGTAGGGACTTCCACGTTTAGGCGGCCCGCATCAGGCGGGTGTCTTTGTGGCGTAGTGTAAGTGCTAAGAGAAGTTAAAGTCTGCCAGTACGGCTACTCGAGCGGGGAGCTTCTGCACGCTTCAGGGATTGGTTCATAAGGTTGCAGCTTGAAGAGACGGTCACATGCTAATTTTCTCCGATGAGTGATGGTACGCCATCTGGCAGCTTTTAAGAGGGCCGGGGTGGAGACTTTTGTGTGAGGCAAGAGGGCGGAGCGGGGTACACCGCAATGGTAATGCGTGCAAGCGGCCCTGCGTTGCAAAGTTTCCGAGACATCTCGTAGGGTCTTCTTGGGGGGGGGGGGGGGGTTGTCTTTACTCTGGTGAGCAGAACTCCAGGCGGGGATGTGCTAGTGCGGTGTGGAGATGTTAAAGGGATACTGAACCGAAATTTGGATTTCGCAAAATAAGGCCGCAGAAGCGTTGAACGGGACGCTACGGACTCCAAAACATCAGTCATACATCGTATCTCAAACGGATGGCCGAACTTTTGGAAAAGAAGGGCGCGATGAAGCGAGGCCTTTGACGTCACTGTCCTCCGGGAGAATTTGAGAATGAGGGGGAGCGGCCTCGCTTCTCTCAGTCCCGTCAGTTTAACGATCCGCGATGCTCCGCATCACCCCATGGTTCCCCTCGGGAAGATGGTGTAATTTTTTATTATTAATGGTTGTCTAAATTACCCCTTTCCCTCGTGACACTATGCTATGCACCAACACAGTGTTTACAAACAAGCCCGCTTTGCCCACACCAGGTGTGGGCACTGCGCGTGCGCAGAAACCAAGTTCGGGAGGTGTAAAGTGTTAGCGTATGCGCAGTATCGACAACAGCGCCACCGCAGTGGCGTGATGTGCACGGGGCAAGCCCCGCGCACATCATTACTTCGCCGCAGCCAACGAGACTGGGAGATTAGCCGACAAGAACGACGAAGAAACAATCCCGAATAAAAAAAGGAAACATTAACATAATAAGCCCCGCCCCCTGCGTTTCTAAGCCGTCCGGGGTTGTAGAAAAAAAAAAATTCAATGTCGCGCTTCTAATGGTACACGTGTCGACAAATGTCGAGTGAGCGCCACCTGACTCGTAGATGACATTGAGTCACAGTCACACCGCTAATGCGTCACGCAAAAAACGGTCTGGAGAGACTGTCTCAGGTGCGTCTATTCTTTGTACGACGGTCCTGGGACATTGGTCACGTAAAAACTGTCTGCAGACGCGTTCTAAAGCATACATATGTTATGAAGCAAAGACGCTTGAGACGTGTCCTCAGGTATTTCTGTAATCGTGCCTGCAGCGAGGCTCTAGGTTCGAACCCAAACGTTAACAGTGTTCAGTTTTTTTTTTTTTTTTTTTTTTTATAATCCGGTCATTAGTTGGGAATTGATGACGATAACGATAATATTCATTCATGCTCAGCAAAGCCACGATACAGCGGAAAAACTATAGAGAAAAAACCGTGTAGGCCTGCCGCGCCGTTGAAGCTATGGTGACAATGCATGGTTTCGAAAACACGATGATCACGACGACGCTTGCAAATGAGAGTAAATGAAAATAAGGAGGGAAAGAAGAGAGTCGGCATAAGCGCGCGCACTTCAAGAAGAGAGTTACCTCGAGGCCTGTCGGCGGAGTGCCCTAATGTCCTCCGGATCGGTCGGGATAGGCGAAGTCAATTCAGGCGGGTAGGGACTTCCACGTTTAGGCGGCCCGCATCAGGCGGGTGTCTTTGTGGCGTAGTGTAAGTGCTAAGAGAAGTTAAAGTCTGCCAGTACGGCTACTCGAGCGGGGAGCTTCTGCACGCTTCAGGGATTGGTTCATAAGGTTGCAGCTTGAAGAGACGGTCACATGCTAATTTTCTCCGATGAGTGATGGTACGCCATCTGGCAGCTTTTAAGAGGGCCGGGGTGGAGACTTTTCTGTGAGGCAAGAGGGCGGAGCGGGGTACACCGCAATGGTAATGCGTGCAAGCGGCCCTGCGTTGCAAAGTTTCCGAGACATCTCGTAGGGTCTTCTTGGGGGGGGGGTTGTCTTTACTCTGGTGAGCAGAACTCCAGGCGGGGATGTGCTAGTGCGGTGTGGAGATGTTAAAGGGATACTGAACCGAAATTTGGATTTCGCAAAATAAGGCCGCAGAAGCGTTGAACGGGACGCTACGGACTCCAAAACATCAGTCATACATCGTATCTCAAACGGATGGCCGAACTTTTGGAAAAGAAGGGCGCGATGAAGCGAGGCCTTTGACGTCACTGTCCTCCGGGAGAATTTGAGAATGAGGGGGAGCGGCCTCGCTTCTCTCCTCCTCGCTTCGGTTCACCAGCTCGAGGGGATAAAGCGAGGAGGAGAGGGAATGGGAATCGTGACGTGCCTTGTGTCGTCGGCCTCGTCGGCCGTGTTCAATCGCAAACTTCTTTTCCAAAAATACGGCGATCCGTTGGAGATATCGCTGTAGGAGTGATGTTTTTGGGTTTTGCAGCGTTCCGCCTATCGATCCAGCCCTGTTTTGTGAGCTCGAAATTTCAGTTCAGTTAAATGCACTTGGCGGCATGCCACGTGTTATGTGGGTTACAAAGCCCAGCATCCGGCGTGCCTCTGATATGATGGAACGTATGTGGTCAGCGAAGCTCAGGTGGTCGTCAAAGGCTACTCCCAGCAGTGTGGTCCGATTAACTCGCTTGAGGAGAAGGGTACCCTTAACAAAAAAAAAGCAGAAAAAAAATTTTGTTTTTGTTGGTGACAATTGTTATTGGTACGCTTTTCATTGCGTTTAGTAAAAGAAGATGGCCAGTAGACTACAGGTGGCACGCATCCAAGTCACCATCGAGTTCCTGGTACGAATGAGGGGAACTGATAGGCTTTATTGGTGTCAGGTCGTCTGCATACAAGATGGCAGTGGAGTGCAGGTTTTTCGCGATTTCATTAATGTAGATGGGAAAGAGTGCGGGGCCAACTAGACTGTCCTGAGGCACTCCCGAGAGAAATGTGCAAGACAATGACTCAGAACCGTTGAACAAAACGCGTTGGGTACTTCCAGTGACTAGGCCGTAAATTCATTGTGGCAGGGTGCCCCTGAACCCTGCATCACAGATTTTCTGGAACAGGACGTGGTGATCAATGGGGTCTAACGCTTTGGCAAAGTCTGGACGCACACCTTGCGAGCACTATCTCACAAGGTGTGCGGTTGCCGGTGACTGCGCGATAGCGCAGATACAATCACTCCATTTTGACGCTGTCCAAAGTGAGAAACGAGATCACAGAGAGAGACCATCATGCCTGTTATCACATCTTCTTTCGCTCGTTAGCCAAGTTAGGAACGTCGTCATTTACCCTCCGCGCAAAACCAGTTACGTAAACCTTCGATGGGGCCAATAGACATCCCCGATCCCCCATTCCAAATTCGTAAAGTCAACAGATTTGCATAAAAGAACTCTCCACGGGGTGTGTGCTTGACAAATCCAGATTTCTTAGCTCTCCCACTTTTTTTTTCTCAACAATTTCGATTAAACGATTAAACACAGACGACGATGGTCGTATCGTTAAAACCATCCCAATCGCATTTTTTTCTTTTTCTTTTTTTTTAAGGGGAGAGGCGAACCGGCGGGGGGGGGGGGGGGGGTACGAAGAGAGGAGGGTAAAGAGTAGTTTATTTTCCACGGATTCAGTTTCTTTTTTTTTTTTTTTTTTAATAGACAACCGAAAGCAAACACCCGTCTATTCAGAATGGAACAGTGCCTTGCGACTAACGTCACAGGACGCATTCCCAAAAACTGGATGGCAAAAAAAAAAATAAAAAGCGATGACGCAGGGCGTTTGCGGCGTGTGATTTGTCCGGCTGGCTCGTATCCTCCGCTCCGCTTCATCTCAGTGGGACGCGGACGCATAACGCGAATGTGAACCATGGCGTCTCTGGAGAGCACCCGCCGTGCTGTGTGAAGGGACGAGTGAGCCTGAAGCGCTGCCGGACGTTGACGGCACAAGCAGCGGCACCGCGTAATTAGCCCATTAAGGGTAATTAGTTCCGCGATTATTAATTGAAGCCTCCGATTTATGACGGCTTATCGAGGGCGCCCGCCCCAAACGATGATGGTCAGGGGGAGGGGAGACGGACAACGCGGACTGCGTCGCTTGTCGGCGCTCCTGTGGGCAAATTCGGCTCTTGACGAGAGAAAAGATAGTGACTCGCTTATTATTATCTACTCGAGGCATATGTTGCCTAGTGGGATGACACGAGGTTCATTTTTTTTTTTTTCCTCCGCTAAGTGTGTAGTAAAGCCTTAGATGGTTGTCTGTTTGTTGCTTTGGCAATCAACGGAGCAGACGGGTCTGGACGGTTCTGTTCTTATTGGGGACTTTTAGCGAACCGTTACCGTGTTCCGCGTACCGCACTACCGGAGCCTTGCGGAAAACGGAAACGGTTTGCTAAAAGTCCCTTTTGGTTTTTTGAACGTTCCGTTAAAACGGCACCATGATTGCCGGCCGCAGTTACCACGGCAAACATCGTAGCCCTGCAACTGGCCGTTTGATACTCTAGACCTGCGTTCAGGAAAAAAGCATGCTTTTCGTGTGTGGCTCTTCAGAAATGTTAGGCATTGGAGAGGATCTGACTCTCCGTTAAGTCTTTCATTCGAACTCTTTTTTTAAGTGCGGAAGCATTTATTTCCTTGGTGCATGCAAAGGTCTTCCGTTTGAACGGTCGTGGTTTGGATCCAACTGGTCTCGACTATTGGACTTTTCTGAACTGGTTTCGTCGCACCGCGGTTTCCGCCATGCTCTTTCGCTCTGCTCATTCGCTCTATTTCCTTCTCAGTAAATGGCAATTTTGTGTGCACGACGTACGTGCGTTTCCGCCTGAAGAATCGCGCCACGTGAAACGGCCTTCAGGTCGGACGCTTGTGGACCTGGCCACAACGGTACGCGAACCGTTGCGAGGTTGGACTTGTCGTCGATCGCCGAGTCGGAACCCCTTCGCTATATGCTTACGTATTTCATTCAGAACCAGCGTTAGCGGCAGCAGAAATCTTGAGATTTTCTTTTCTTGCTCACGTTCCGACCATTTAAAAGCATGTGGCGAAAGAGCCGAAGCACGCACCTGATCTCATCGCGCCGCCGTCTCCTTCAGCACGATAAAGTCCGTCTGCTATGATCATCGTCACCATGGCAACGGGGCGTCTGGCGGGCGAACGCAGACTCCCAAGCCAGCAACAGCCGACGCCGTGTTTCCGAATACAGTGCGAATGAAGCTAAGCTTGACCAGTCAGACGTCCGTCATGTGCGTAAAGCGCGAGACGCATGCGCGTCCGAAAGGTGACCGAAACCGACACCAGGCGCCAGCCAGTCACGTGAACGCCCGGAGCGTTGCCAAAGCAGGACGGAAGGCAACCATGTGCGTGCAGAAGGCCGGGCATTCGAGAGACATTGCCTGCCACTCTCATTGTGTCCGGGATTATTGTGAGAATCGACGTGACACGTCTTATTATAATGTAAACAATCGTAAACACCAAAACAAAGGTACGGTTGGTGGGACTACTGATCTGGGGTACGTTTGTAGGTATCTTTTGCATGAAAGAGCCCGTACGAAGACGAGCTTTCTTCTCTCAATCTCGAACAGACCTTGTTAGTACGGTTCCGTGTTAAAAAAAAAAAAAAAAAAAAAAGTCGGGAAAGAAAACGAAAAATATTCGCCTGGTACGTTTTCTGTCAATTTGGAGTCATCCTAAAAACTCAGAATTTTTAGGTTAAAACGGCGAAATAAAAAGCAAAAAAGACGGTGTTTTACAAATATACTTGATACCAGCGCAGGTTCAGTGGACCTGAGGAGATTCCACTTCGATTTCCTTTGAAAGCTCGTACTACTGACTAAGGTGATTTGTCTTTTAGCTCGTCAAGGTTCCTTTAGGACGACGGGCCAAGGTACCCGGACATTATTTTATTTGTTTTGATCTTTTTTTAAAGTTGGGTACGCAGTAAAATAAATTCCGAATTCCAAAGCATTAAAAGTCTAACAACAATAAACCCCGATAAACTCCGAATGTTCAGCAAAAAATTAAGCACCCTCCGAATTTCACGAGAAATAAACTCCGAAAACACGGAATCCTGTTTATTAGATGCGCAGAATTGCGTCTCGTTAATACGCCTCCCGTTAATATCATAAGTATCCCACTGAATGTAGAAAACATTTTCGGGTATGTACAGTGGGTTTAATACACGCATTGTTGTCACGTTATTAGAGTGTTTTAGAAGTTAGAAAACCCCAACGCTTTTGCCCCCCCCCCGCTTCGGGCGTCGCAATTGTGCTCGGGCGAAACACATCCCACACCTGCTGTTGTTTTACTTTTGTTGTTCTTGTGTGACTTTTATATGAACATATTTTTTCCCTCAAACGGCGCCAAATTCAAGTTCTCTGCACTAAAACATAAAAAAAAAAAACTGACTGCGTAAACTATAAAAGACGGAGGCGAGCTGTAGTCGATAACTGCAGCACGACGCTCCCGTTGATAAACAATAAACAAGCATTAAATCCGCAATTCATTTGAAGTCGTAAAGCTATGAACCCGTAATGCGAGCGAAGAAGCGTGCGGAAAGCGGAATGGCGCCTTGAGACGCGTGCCGAGGCATACGTCTCTTGGCGCCGGATATAAGGAACGTGAATGGAATGCCCACTAATGTAGAAGAACAAGAACAAAAAAATAAATAAATAAAAGAAGCGAGTAATGGAGTTAGTTAAGAAAACTTATCCCGTTGTGTGCTTGTGTGTTTTACTGTTTATTTGCACCCTCTATTCATCAACCGAAATTAAATATCTACAGTAAAATGTGTACGTGTATTAAACAACTTCTGTTTTATATTCTAACAGTTGCAGGACATTGAACACCCCCCCCCCCTTTTTTTTAAAAAAAAAAAACTCGTTTTTTTTTTTTTTTTTTCGTACTTGTGTAGGACACGCATGCCTCGTAAAGTGAACATTTTCCGTAAGAAAATAAGTAGATAGCGCTATATTTACGTTTCGAGACGTATGTCATTTTAGAACAAGCTTTGATTTCGGGATCGACATCTCGAAATGAAAGCATGTTTTGGGATCACTTCTTACTTATAATGAGTCTGGTGACAAAACTAATGTGCTAGAGGAGGAGGAGGAAGAGGAGGAGGAAGGGGGAGAGGGAGCGGAGGGAGGGGGAGGGGGCAGTTGGTTTTATGATAGTGGTGTCATCGGAATGCATCTAATTTTTTTTTTTATTTGTTAGTTTAGTGTTTTTTTCAAGAAATCATCTCGTTAGACCCGTGGTGCTTACAGCGGTCGGTTGCTGTTTTAACCTCTAGTGAAAACTTTAAAATTGTGCCTCGATGTCACAACTCTGAAGAGAAATGTCAATGTACAGCGTGCCACCCCCCCCCCCCCCCCCCCCCCTCGGTCCAAAAAAAAGAAAAAGAAGTGTTTCTTTTCACCGCAAAAATAAACTAGGCATCACCGAACGCTCATTCTCCCGTATGTAGGGCTATTGGTCCGTACCAAATGCCAAAGTTTTCCGAACTAACCGTCGTCTCATTCGAAAGTTACGTGGTTTTCTGAAGCTCCTCCTCGTTCGTATTCGGTAAATGGCCCCATTCCGCTTCATGCATTCGAAAGCTCCGTCGGCCGCTATTCGCCCATTGAAAATTTCATAAAATCACGTACAATTCACGTTCTAATAAAATAACGGCTAGTTCTGAAATTATGTCATCTGGTTTGGATCGCTAGGCCTACATTTGGGTGGAGAATGGGCTTTCGACAGTGCAGTTTTTTTTTTTTTTGTTGTAAAAAAAAAACAATCGTGTATTTTTATATATATATTTTTTGGGGGGAGGGGGAAGGGATGGGCGTCCTGTACTGACGCATCTCTCGTTTCCGTTACGAGCTCGACGGAGTTCACATTGAACGCTGACACAGTGCTCCCGTCCGATGCGTGCCCAGTGCCCACACCCAGTGTGGGCGGAGTGCGCCTGCGCAGAAATCAGATTAGCGTCGAGTGAATTGCGTCCGCGCATGCGCGGTGCCGACAGCCGCGCAACGGCAGTGACGTGACGAGCCCCCAGCATCTCCTTATCTCTCCGCGGGCCAACCAGATCGCAGCATTCACCAATAAGATAGCCGAAGAACCAATCGCGAGGCAAGGAGCGCGAAAGCCACTCCCCGCGTTCCTTTAACTGTCGGTGGCTACGGGACAGTTCGCCCGTCGAGCTTTCTTGGACCCGGGAGGGTGGAAGTGGGGGGGGGGGGGGGGGGAGGGGAAAGGGGCATGACGTCATGGGGGTCATCATTGCAGTTAGCAAATCTATTAGTGCGATACCGTGATCTGTAGACTGCGACCTCGAAGGAGTTTGGGTCCGATTAGAATTTGCTCGTTCGTGACTTATTCATGGTGCCTGTTATCTCACACCATGACAGGACAGCAGTTTTTTTCAGAAAAATTGTGCGATTGCATTTAAAGGGTCTTATATCGCTAGACTGATTATTGTATAATGTTAGGCGGGGACTCTAACAACCCTGGTGTTAACTGGAAAGAAGGAAACATTGACACTTCATGTTCAAAGCCAGTCGAAGCCAGCTGATATGGTAAGCGTTTTTAATCTTTTTCAAGTCGTGACTCAGCCCACAAAAAACACTGCTACTCTAGACTCAGTTTTAGAGCGCAGTTCTTAGGCTCTCGTTTCCGCGTTTCGCGGCGTCGGCGTCAGCATAACTGCCCCGCTAAATTTAGCGGGAAATTGAATTGGTGTTGACCTCACGTGTCGTCAATTTTCCCGCTAAATCTACCGTAGAAACTGAATTCGTTTGTAGGTGACGTGACACCAAGTCATGTGACGTCATTTTCCCGCTAAATTTGGCGGGGAAACTGAAGTGGTGTTGAAGTTACGTGACGTCAACTTAACCCGCTAAATGTAGCAAGGACATTTAGCGGGTAAATTTAATGGGAGGAGGAGAGGACGAAGAAAGGCGTAGGAGATGGAGAAGCAGGGGAGGAGGAGGAGGAGGAGGGTCATACTCTCCCTCTGCACCGCCCTTTCCTCCTCCTCAAGAGCTGCGCTCTAATTTCGCATTACAGAGAATCGTAAACGTCTTTCATTTTTGATTCTTCCCCGTGTGATATAAGAACAGTTCATGTTATTGATAAAATCCAAGACCATAATATTGGTTCCTGTTGAAACGCGACTTCCGACTGAATATAGATTTACAGCCCCAAATGTAATTTATGCCTTTAGTAAACAAAAATGCCCTTGTTGCTTCTTTGCAAGGTTTCGCATCTACATACCTATGCGATTTTAATAAAAGATATGTTAAAGCAAACTGGAATATGCTAAAAACAGACTTTAAAAGACTGAAATGTACTTTCATCCCATGAGTTGTACTAAAACGTAGGATGAACGGCGTTGGTTTACTAAGATACAGTCCAACAAAAAGAAACGTCTGTTTTCGAAAGTTAAGTGACTTTGCTTTAGATTGGTCTAAGTATAACCGGTGCTACAAGGAATACCACAGATTTCAAATAAGTCCAGCTGAACTAGAATCAACATACACACAAAGAAAAGACCACCCACTCCGCTGGTGCGTATGGTCTTGTGTGTATGTTTTTTCTAGTTCTGTTGGCCGTATCTGAAGTCTGAACAAACTGTCTCAGCTTAAGTCTGGTAAGGAAAACAAATTAGAAATTAAGAAGGCAAAAAAGCAAGTATTACATGAGTGATATCCTAAATTTATTGAAAACTAATCCTAAAATACTTCTAGAAGACCATTGGTCCCAAGCAAAGGCGAACTTTGTTCAACATTTATAATAATCGTGGACAGGAGCTCTCCCACAACGAATCAGCAACCGTCTTCAATGAGTATTTTGTATCCGTTTTTACTGAGGAGCTGTTTCCCTTACCTTGGGATTCAATACGCGTTTCGCACACTGCATTTTAGATGCGGAGCATCTCTTGCTCGGGTCTATGTCCCGCGGCGTCGGCGTTGTAGTCGGCACTCGAACTACGCACGCGCAACTCTCCTCCTTCCCTCTCTCCAACAGCTGCGCGTTACTCTCTCCGCTCTCTCTCTCTACCAGCTGCGTGCACTGCGCACTGCGCGTGCATTCGCTTCTCCTCACACCGCGCGCGCACGCGCAACTCTCCTCCTCTAGTCTCCTCTCCTTCAAGTGTGAAAAAAAATAAACGGCGAGCGGCGAGCGTTCCAAGTTTCTCTGCCGCGAGCCGCGACGAAGGCTCGCGTAGGGGGTAACGCTAGGGCAGTCGGTGGCGCCATCTCTCGACGTCAGCACGCAACTGACTCTTTCCTCGGAACCAACACGATGCTCCGCATCACCCCATGGTTCCCCTCGGGAAGATGGTGTATTTTTTTTTTTTTTTGAGCCTGTCACATTTACAAAGGAAGAAATTTTTGCCAGCATTGACCGACTTTCTCCAAGCTCTGCACCCGGAGATGATCAAATATGTCCAAACCTTCTTAAAATAACCCGAGCAATATATTGTTATTTGCTTTTCCTTATTTTCAAGGAGTCAGTAGAAGACATGAACTTTCCGGCAGAGTGTAGGTTTGGGAAAGTCGTGCCAATTTTCAAATATGGAGATAGAAATTATGTATGTAATTATAGGCCAATACTCTTAACACGCATACCATGTACAATTATGGGTCATAATATACATTTCTATGTTTTTAGCTATTTAAATGACCATCACCTCCTTGTTACTAACCAAGATGGTTTTAAAAAACATTTCGTGCGAAACCCAACATTTTGAATTTGCTACTAATTTGCACGAGAATATCCATGTTTTTAAAACCACTGACGCCATTTTCGTTGATTTTGCTAAAGCTTTAAATACCATATCCCACCAACGTTTGCTCTATAAGCCAACTCAACATCCATCCCGTTACCATACAGTGAATCGCTAACTTTCTTATTAACCGTAAGCAAGCTACAAATGTTGGAAAGAGAAACCCTCCCAAATTATCATTGAAATCGGGGGTTCCACAGGACAGCGTCCTGGGACCACTTTTATTCCTAATGTACCGCCTCTAACAGCATAAAAAATTCATTTGACGAAGCGATTATAAGGAACTGAGCTGTTAAAGCGCACATTGATTGGGGTGAGGAAATAGACGATCCATTGCTCTATTCTAAAAATAATTATCTGTAAAACGACTTATTGACAAGCTAGATTCTCTCTGTCAATAGTAACGAATCATAATAGAAAAAAAAAAGGTGCACCAACTTCAACCGTTAAAAGTACACTCTCTAAAAAGCAGCCATATAAAGCACGAAAGCAAACGGCACACGCAGCGTCGCTGTCTCCAGATTCAAATCATGGGCACGCGAGAACCAATAACTTCCGTAATCGGGAACAAGTGTACACCAGCTGACTATACTCCACAGTACGGTAGGAGAACGCTCTCGCCGGATCAATCACCCGCCCCCCCCCCCCCCCCTTTCATCACCTGACCCCGCAAACTATGCATGGTTATCGGCGGGAGCGTGATCACGTGACGAAAGGTAGGCGTGCGATTGGTCCAACGAGCACGTATATCTTCAGCCTCACTGCCAGCTCAGGGGTGAACGGACAAATTTGCCATCGGCTCGGGGGAAATCACCGCGGGCCGGGGCAGCGTCGTCGTCCCTGTGGCAGACGAACAACAATGGAGAGCCTATAGGTTTAAGAGAGGCAACAACGTAAACCATAGCGAGCGTTTCGGCAATAAAATGGCGGAGGCCTCCCGCGCAGGTTGGGTGGACGTGCGTGCGTTGTCGAGTGGCAAGGTGGACATCGGGCGGAAAATGGCGGAGGCTGTACGAGGCGGAGACGCTTGCGGACGACCGACGTCTTCGACTCTGTATCGGATCGTTCATCGTTTGTAAGCCGGGCGAGCTAGTGCTTGCGAAGCATTTCCAGCCGCCCTGACGCAAACAGTGGCTTTCATCAGATCCCACTCGATGAACGATCCGATACAGACTCCTCCTCCCAGCTTGTACTGTCGAGAGTCGAGACCGGTTATAACGAAGTAGGCTATACCGAAATAGCGGCTACAGCGGAGCGATCATGATTTCCCATTCCCTTTTGAACTTCGTTATAACAGAAGTCGGTTATAACGAAATAGCGAATATAGCGAAGTTATTTCCGATTCCCGTTTTCTTTGTTATAACCGGTCTCGAGATATTGCAAAGGTGGCCCATAAACCACGTGACCGCAATCGAGTATTTGGAAGCAGTCTCACATCTAGGCACACTAAGCAACAAGCCGGGACGCCTTGCAACAGCTTGCATTGGAAGGTCATGATGTGTCTCGTCGGTGTCCCCGTATTGGAACGGCGTATATCGTCCCCCCAAACAGCCATTGTGACTAGCTTGACATTTCCGTTCAGCAGTTAGGCTTGCGAAAGTTTTTAGCACCTTGGTTGTACCTGACAAAATGGTCTACGTAGAATGCGGACGGCCAGTTGCGTGGTGTGTGCCACTATGAGTTACTTGATCGCGTGGTTTGGGCCACTATGGGTTACGAGGTCACGTGGTATCTGCCACTATGGGTTACGCGGTCATGTGGTGTGTTCAAATATGAGTTGTGTGATCGCGTGATGTGTGACACTATGGGTTTCGGGGTCACTGGTGTGTGCTGCTATGCGTTTCGTGGTTCCTGTCATTATGGGTCGCGTTATCACGTAATTTGTATCGCTGTGGGCTATATGGTCATGTGGTTTCTGCCACTATGGGTTACGTGGTCTCGTGGTGTGTTCAGCTATGAGTTATGTGGTCACGTGGTGTTTCTCACTGTCGGGTACCTGGTGTGTGCCACTGTGGGTCACGGGGTCACTGGTGTGTGCCACTGTGAGTTTTCTTGTCAGATGGTCTTTGTCATTATCGGTTACGTGGTCTCGTTTTTGTACCGCTATGGGCTACGTGGTCGAGAAGTTGTTACCAGAGTGTGTCACCTGGCCACGTGGCGTGAGGCTAGGTCACTCATCATCAACAACTTTCTTTGACATATCAATGCCTTGCTGGATGTCCAACAACAACTGAATAACAACAAACATCGCAATGTTCCCCGGGAATATTTTAGACGACAGTAATAACATATAAATAAGCAGCAATTAAACTTTTGGACGCGTATAGTTTTTTTTTTCCCAACGTTCTACAGTTTTTTTCTATTGAATCCTACAGTAAAAAAACTATGTATTTAGGCTTTTCCTTGACAGAAGATCGTAATGTTCTCGAGGACTGCGATTGCCTGGGTATCCTAGAACTCAAATGAGCTAGAATTTGGATATTTCCTTGAAAACGTTTTATTTCACGGATTGTCCTAGAAAGTTGGCAATGTAATGTAACGGTGCCAAGTGCCGTCATGTCCTGCAAAATTTAGTGGAACGTAAGCCTGTTAAATTTAGCCGGTGAACGTACAAATTGTCGATACAATTGTGCGGTGGGGGGGGGGGGGGGGGGGAGTGTCAGTGAATCTAGGTTATTATGAAGGAAGTTGTCACCGTGTTGCAATTACGACTCGCCATCTAAGAAACACGACGGTCCAGTTACTTATCTATCACTCAGCCAATCACGACCCGCGATCGAAACAAAAACATGGCGGAGAGGGACTGGTCGGTCATATGTCCAACCAATCACAGATCGCCGCGGAATTATTATAACTGTCAGTTTATATACATTCAACCCATCATGCGTGTTTTCTCGAAACAATTGGAATCCTTCGAGAATCGTACGAATCGCTCGACGGTTCGGTAATTTGTTGGCGCCACCCCACGCGAGAACATGTTCTCAATTTTTTGCTCGTGCGTGCCACACACATTCCCCGGTGTTCCGTACAATCAGCCGGTGCAACCATCGGGCCGAACTGAGGGGAAACTCAACAGAAAACCTTGAGAAGAGAACGTATGTTTCCTTCCCTCCTCCTCCACAACATGGGAAATTTTGACGAATGCCTTCTCCGCGCTGCGCTGGCCGCTCGAGCATATACGTGGAGGGGGACAGAGGCTCGCCGATATTGCCGCCGTCCTGAGATCTCCCGCTCAACAGGCGTATAGTTTCGCGTTCATATTGAAGGAGGCAGCGGCTGTCGCCGGCCCCGTGCTGCACTGCGCTCTCTCCCGAGCCGGGCGGGCGACGTTTCCCGTCTCTCGCAATTTCGACGACGCGGGGACTTGCTCGGAATCGGCCAAGCGAGCCCCGCTTCTAGGGACGACGACGACGACGTTTGACGCGGCAGCTGCGGAATGGTGGGGTGGCTATCCACCGACGCGCGCTTTTTCTAGTCCGGGACGTCTGTGACGTCCGTTTCGGGTCGAACGTCCGTCGGAGGTTTTCGCCGGTGAGGACGGTTGCGGCAGTGCCCACACCGGTGTCAATCCATTTCGGCTGAAGGTAACCATTCTGTTGATGGCTCAGTTTGGCCGAAAGGGCAAATTTCGCAAAATGCTCAGTTTGGCTGAAAGGGCAAAGTTGGCTAAATGCACAGTTTGGCTGAAAGGGCAAAGTTGGCTAAATGCACAGTTTGGCCAGAAAGTTCAATTCGGCCGGGTGCTTCAGTTTGCCTCAATCACCTCGGGCCGGATGGAAGGTTACAAACACAAGCCGTCTCTCGCCCACCAAAGGACTTCCGGTTGCTCCGTTTTCGGCAGGTTTTCCGATCATGTTGATGTCAAAATTTCTGGGATGATGGAGTTCTTCAGTCATCTCGATGTTGGGGATGTAGCGATGTCCATCTGCTGTTCTATAAAACAAATAAAAGGGATCGGTCGGCTAGCAGGTGTATTAGAACATCTCCAACAAATCACTCGCTAACCGGACCTTAGCTAATCACGTGGAGAGCTGGTCATAAAATATTTTATGAACGTTGCAAGAAGCGGTATTATGGTGGGGTGGTTTGTCCTTCCATTTGTCCGGAAGTTCGCCATGACGCAAATTGCCAACAGCGCCTCCTTCCGGAGCTTAAAAAAAAGGTCTTAGGTTATTTTGGGTTGAGGCCCAAAATAACCTAAGTACCTAACCCAAATAAACGGCGGTAATAAAGCCCAATGACTTTATTACCACCGGTAGACAGAACTCTTTCTGCATCATGCTTTGATTGCAGATCAAAACTTCCTGCCGTTTGAAAGGCGCGAAGCCTCTGGGCGAATTCAAGATTCAAGCCAAGCTGTTCATTTAACTGAATTGAAGAGCCGTACTGGGCACTTAGCCTAAATGAAGCGCCCAGCCGAATCCGTCCTTTCAGCCAAATTGAGCCATCAGCCGAATGGCCATCTTAGCCAAACTGACACGTTACCGCCTAAAGTAACTGGATCCTGAAAAAGTAGCGCCAATACCCCCCCCCCCCCCCCCCGGTATGGTCGCCATTTTGGTTTATGGAATGAGCAGCTTTTACTCCTTGACCTCTCCATTCGTGGTGAGCCGGTCCG
The DNA here is from genome assembly GCA_013358835.2 of Ixodes persulcatus. Taxonomy (NCBI): domain Eukaryota; kingdom Metazoa; phylum Arthropoda; class Arachnida; order Ixodida; family Ixodidae; genus Ixodes; species Ixodes persulcatus. The sequence continues at coordinate 741,135 of JABSTQ010009623.1, forward strand.
AATTCCCGGTGACAGTTCGCTTTAGAAAGACATTTCTTCAGTACCGAGATTTTGCTATCCACACACCGGCGAAGCAAGCACACATCTCCGCACCGTCGCCACACGTGGAGTCAGTGTTTGGAGGAATTGAAAAATAATTGTCCTGCCTTTAAATACGCAAAAACAACAGTATCACTGTAGAAGATACGCGAAGATAAGCATGACTGATAAGTCAACTACGCACACAGTGCCAAAGGCGCTTATTTTGGCGAGGAACGCTTTCGGCACTTTGACGCTTCATGTACAGCGACCTTGGCGCGACTGGTTCAGGACGACCGTTTTGAAGCTTCGAGGATTTGCATGGACCAAAATGGCAACTGCCGTGGCAACTCAGACCAATCAGGCAATCACCTTGGAAGATTTGGTCGTCTGAATGTTACACCTGTTTGTGTCAGGCTAGCAGGTGGGTAAGGCAATGGCGCTACTTTCCCGCGATTCCGTGACTATTACCGCCGACACCACCTACAGTCACTGCCACATTAAAGGGGCCATGAAACGAATTTTGGGCTGGGATGATTTTAAATTGGGACTTTACTAATCGCATATCGTTTAGTCGGCCAAAAGAAAGAGGGTAGAAAGTCAACAGCCAGCTTTTCGGTACGAACATTTGAAAATATAGCGGACTATTTTGTACCTTCTTTCCTTCGAAAGCTCTCCGCCTTTTCACTATGATACATCCGCGGTTCCTAAAGCGCGTCAGCAGCGGTGCCAACCTGACGTCAGCCGAGCCCAGCTCACGCATTGGACACGAGAACTGCGTCACTCGGACGTATGCGCTCGTCAACAATAAATCCGTCGACGAATATTCGGATTCGCGTTCGTGGCGAATGACTGCCCTGACGGAACTTATCGTCACTGGGGAATGACAAGTTCTATGGTGTGCATAAAAAGCACGGTGGAAGCTAGGAGTCATCGCACCGGTGCCGAAGAATGTCACGACGACGTGATTTCACAATTCGAATTTGAGTTGAGGATTAAAGCTAAGGAGGAAGAAGTAGGAAAATCGTTTCATGACCCCTTGGATTCAACCGCTCGTCACTCAATGGGCAAATTTCGCTACACAAACCTGAGTTTCAGGAATGCACGATAGTTTTCATTCTTTTGGAGGTTACTTATGATAACGTAATGAAGGTTGTACGGCCCTTGGATTTTTCTTTCAGAGCGCTGGAGATTTTTAATAAAATCCAGAAATATGACCGTTTTGACCATTTTTAGCGCGTTTTGAGGCAATTTTGAAAATACAATTATTTAGAAGACAAACGTAACAAAACGCTTGCCCGTACGTACTAGGGGTGCCTCTCATCTTAATTTTAGGACCCTGACGAGAAAGCAAAATATTGTTGTATTTGCGTATTTGTGTAAATAAAATCACCCTGTTACTTTTATTTCCAACTTGTTAAACGAGATGGCGACACTAGTACTAAATGCCTCGAACCAGAGATTTTCTTGCTGTTCCTGTTGTTGTTTTTCTGTCGAGCTCGAATTCGACCGCGATGTCTCGTTGCTCGTGGATCGGTAGCACGTGTAGCGAAAGCTCGCGCTGTAATGCTCACTGGTCGTGGATTCAATCAATACCACCTAGAACACAAGGCCTGCGCGTTTCCTCCTCTAAACGTCATCACTAGTAGATCCCCTCAGCGCCCCCTAGGTAGCCCGGATGAGCACCGTCGTCTGCTACATCATCTGCGACATCGTCTGCTCCATCGCCGGCTTCAGTGGTTTGTGTAGCAGATAATGAAACAGATGCTCACGCCGAGTGTCTGTTGCTATAGCATACGATGAAGTTAGACGTTCACGCGGAGCGTCAAATGCATGAGTGAAAATGCCTTACTGCTGTGCGAAGGGCTGCAAAGCCCTTCGCTGGACGCTGGACGCTGGCACTGGACGCCATTTTCGAGGGCGCTGTTTATACTCCGGGTCGCTGCTTTGAAGCGTTCTTCCGCAGAACGAGCGCGCGCGCTAGAAATGCTCGTCTCAAAGCAAGGAGCGCGTGCTAGCTCGCGCTTGTGGCCGAGGGAGTGTTCGCGTGCGCGTTGCAAATGAACTGGAAGCTCGCAATCAGCTCGCGCTCAGCAGTCACGCACACAGCTGTGGCCGCAGGTGAATGCGACGTAGTTGCGACGCGGCCCATACTCTCGTCAAGCTTCAGCCTGTTTGCCGCTTGGGGCGGGTCGGGGATCTACTAACGAAACGTCATGCGCAGGCCTTGTATTCTAGGTGGTATTGATTCAATCCACCGCCTCTGTCCGTTTTAATCTGAATGAGCATCGTACCGGCGTGTTGTCATGTATCACTATTGCGTGATGCACGTTAAATACGTTGGACAAGCAGCGGTATACTGCACTGTTTTTAATCTCCAACGAAGACACCAGGTGCCCTTGGAGCTGACTAACTTCCCGCTGTATAAACTTAGACACAACAGAATTACAATTGATGGCTCCGTTGGTCGGCACTTTTTGCAGACTCCTATCGAAAGGCGTGATAAGGCTCTCAATTCGATACTTTTTTATTCTATTTTTTTGTGTGTGCTATGTTAGCGCGCGTGGTCAATGGGCCTCCTGCGTTCCCCAGGGGGTGCGCATGCGAAAAGGGACTTGTTAGAGTTCCTGTATTGGGCAGGAGATTGAACTATAGGGGGCGCTTTATCGAGCTTGTTGTCCCCACAGCCCGGTGTTTACCAACACAGCATAACAAAGAAATTGAACCTGGCCGAGCACGGTCTGGGCACGAGCGCTTGGCTCTGACCAGTGCTTTGGTCGCACGAGGAGTGGCCTTCGAATCGTCATCTTCGATTTCTCAGATCAAAAACAAACAAGAAAATACGGTTTGTTGTCCCCACAGCTGAAGCGCACCGCTAGAGGCGTGACTGTTCGATCTCCTCCCCAATAGGCTCCCTACGGGAGCCAGAGTTGCGCGTTTGATTCCACGTGCCGCGTGCCGCCCTCGCCGCTATTCGCCGAGATCCGATCACGTGAGGAGCCGTATCAAGTGTCGTGCAGCAAAGTAGACGTTGCACGCGCCCCGGCTTACGTTCCCCGGCTTTTGAGCGCGCCGCGCGCCTCGAACGCGCGGCGCTGCTATTCGCCGGATTCAGTCACGTGAGGAGCTGAATCCACATGCCATGCATGAACGCGCAACTCTGGCTCCCGTAGGGAGCCTATGGGCCTCCTGCGTTGCCCAGGGGGTGCTGCGAAAATGGATTTGTTAGGCCTTGTTTTGGGTAGTACAAACTTTAGCGTCTCAAACTGTCACGCATGCAGAAATGTGCCTGCTCTGGTGCAGAGCGCGAGATCACGATGAATATACAAAAAAACAACAAAAAATCGAACGCCGTCAAAGCTAAGACGCTTAGAGCGCGAGCCAAGAGATGCCGTTTCACGCGTTCCAAAGTAGACATGACAAAGAAAAAGAAAAATTAAAGCGTCGCTTCACATGTGTTTTGACGTCACCACCCAGAGATAAGAGACGCGTACCCTAGCGGTGGTGTCATCAATTTGGCACCTTTGATTGTCTTGCGGCGTTGAGTCTGGCCAATTTCAGGCGTCCAAAAATGTTTTTTCGTTCTTCAGCATCAGACAGAATTAAAAAAGCTCAACGAACGTGCCATAAGTAGTGTGGGGCTCGATCAGGTGAGCTTGTACTACCCAAAATGAGGGCGCTGCAGTTTGTTCAAAGCTTCAGCGCAGGAGGCCTATACAGGAACTCTAGGACTTGTTAGGCCTTGTTTTGGGTAGTACAAACTTTAGCGTCTCAAACTGTCACGCATGCAGAAGCGTGCCAGCTCTGGTGCCGAGCGCGAGATCACGATGAAAATACAAAGAAACAACAAAAATTCGAACGCCGTCAAAGCTAAGACGCTAAGCGCGTGAGCCAAGAACAGCCGTTCCGCGCGTTCCAAAGTAGACATGACAAAGAAAAAGAAATATTAAAGGGTCGCTTCACAGGTGTTTTGACGTCACCACCCAGAGATACGAGACGCGTACCCTAGCGGTGGTGTCATGAATTTGGCACCTTTGGTTGTCTTGCGGCGTTGAGTCTGGCCGATTTCTGGCGTCCAAAAGTGTTTTTTCGTTCTTCAGGACCACACAGAATTAAAAAAGCTCAACCAACGTGCCATAAGTAGTGCGAGGCTCAATCACGTGAGCTTGTACTACCCAAAATGAGGGCGCTACAGTTTGTTCAAAGCTTCAGCGCAGGAGGCCCATCGCTTGCGTACGCTCCAAGCGTGGCTCGTAAGCATTCTAAGATCGTGCAGGGTTGAACAGAGATATCCTAATATGTAGGGTGCCTCAATGTCCTTCTGCTTAGGGTGATGCCACCCTTTGTAGTACCCGCTGCCGACAGCACGCGCTCACAGGTAAAATAAAAATAAATCGACAAAAACAAAATGTCGACATAGCACAGTCAGCGCCACAAACGCGTGCCGGGACACGCTCTTTCACGCGCTTCTGAACAAAAAATAAATAAAATAAAAGTGTGGGACAAAATGGCCAGATGTCTCCACCCTAAGCAAAGCGCACAAAAGGCACCCTACTAATATGTATTTGGAAATAAATAAAACATAGTTGAATGAGTTGCAAAGAAGGCTAAAATACTTATTTCGAACAACATTTATTTTCTGAAACATTATTTCGGATATTTTCATTCTCTGTAGACCATGTTTGGTGGCTAGTGGATATGAAAAACAAAAAAAAAAGCATGAGTTCTGTTATTTTTAACAATTACAATATATTTTCTTAACCAACAAACAGGTGCTTACTCTGAGATGCAAATTGAATTTTGACGTTAGCGTTTTGGCGCCGGAAACAATTTTTTTTGTAAATTTGACACTTCCCGTTTTGCGGATTACTAAGAAAACCAAACGGGCCATCAATAGGTAGGAAATACGTTTGTACCTTAGGTGAGGCGTACGTTTTTTTGTTTTTTTTTCTCTTCACCTTTTTAATTTTTAGGCAAAATCAAATGAACCTCTAAATAACTTTAGTGTCTTCATAAATAACCTCGGGAGTTCAACTATGCTATTGTCCGTTATGAACACCTCTTTCAACAGTGATCTTACTATGTTACGGTGGAATGAAGCGGTGCTACCTTACCTGTCTGGGAACAAATTGGAGTGTGTGTATGTTTGTACAGCCTAGAACAGCGGTTCTCAACCGTCGATGTTTCGCGGACCCCTTGTGGATAGGCGGAGATGATGGAAGGTCCCGTTCGTGGTGAGGAGAGGGGAAATATATAGGTTAAAAATAATAATGATTTAATAAATGGATATAGCTAAGAGCTAGTGTGAAATAGACCTCTGTTATTGACATACAACCGAGAAAACTCGCCCGAAAACTGAAACATTTCTTCTCGACCTAAAACAATACAACTTTTATTGCCGGGCTTGACTGATGAGTCAGGGCTTCGCGGACCCCTAGAATGCCTTCGCGGACCCCAAAGGGTCCGCGGACCCCCATTTGAGAACCACTGGCCTAGAACATAGTCTGCCTCAACGGGCGACTTGTCTCCCAGCTGTAGGTGAGCAATCTAGCCAGTGCAGTACAACCGGTATACCCTGGGGTCTTTAACGTGCATCACGCAGTACTGATACACGACCGAACGCCGCTACGATGCTCATCCAGATAGAAACGGGCAGGGGTGGAGATTGAACCCAGGATCCCTGGGAGCTTTCGCTCCACGTGCTCCGAGCTGGAGTGCTCTAACCCACTCGGCCACCGATCCTTTTTTTTTTTTTTTCTTTATTGCATTTGGCCACCGATTTCTCATTATTTGTCTGGACTAAAGCCCCTCGATCAGAGCCGTTTATTGAGAGAGTTTGGCCATACATTGGTTTGAATAGGCGAGCATCTCGGGGCCAACCACAGGCCGCGAAACAGCCCCTAGCGGTGGTCGTGTGCTCTAAATTTGTGACACGACTATACTTCGTTTCACCTTATGTGCGAGCGAAGGCAAAACTGGAAGCGCGAGCACGAATGCTCCGTGCGTTCAGGCTTTGCTCGAGCCCGCGAGCAGGGGAGAAATGCAAAAAGCGCTGGTCTCGCGCTTCTAGCTTTGGCTTCGCTCGCAGATAAAGTGAAACGAAGTATAAATTGAGCCGTGCCGAGCGGAACTCCGCGTCTCAAGACGCTCGCGCACCCCACCCTTTGCACTGCTTTCTTTCAGCCAGTCTCAGGACGCTGTTCTAGCAGTGCAGACAAAGGCATGGGCACGAGCGCGTGGCTTTGGAAAGTGCCTCCTATGCACGAGGTCTCGTACAAACAAAAGCATTTCGCTGAGCTAGGCTCACGCGCCTGTGCCTTTGTCTTCACTGCAGACATTTGGGAGATGGATTAGAGGTCTCCTGATTGGTCGACGCTGTGTCACAAATTTAGTTTACGCTCTAAGCGTGGGGGGAATATTCGGCGCTGGCGGCGGCCTTTACTCCCCCTATTGTCCAAACTCTCCTAATATACGGCTCTGCTCTCGATGTGTTTGCGTTTGTCTTGCAAGTGGCGTCAAATGCGCCAGTGCACGAGGCCCGTGTCTCGAGCGGCCCTTGGAAGTAGTTGTCGGCGCAGTACTGAAATGAGCGGCCCTTGGAAGCGAATGGCAGCGAAGCACCCGCTCCTCGCATGTGTCTTGCGCGTTTTCACAACAATGGTTGGCGGTACTTGTAAGCGTGAATTTTATCAAATGAATTTAGTCTGCTCTTGCCGGCAGCGCCTTCAACTTATGGAATTTACGAGGATAACTCGAGTGCAACATGGCAAGGTGGTTCTTTTTCGCTGACAGGCAGACATGCGGAAAGTGCCCTCTCTTGCCATACCCGTTGCCAATGTTATCAGCTGATGTGTACTTGGCGCGCGATTGTGGACGTGTAGTAGAGCCGCGCCACTTGCTTGAACAGAGAACTCCTTGGTACAGTTCACGGGTGGAAACGGTTGCTTCTTGTTGCTTTTGACTCGACGTGCAGAAAGGCTGACCTCGTAGACGAGGTTTACACCTCAGGACGTGCAGAAGTGTGAACCTCGCCGCGCATAAGTCTGGACCTCGCCACTAAATGAGCTATGCTTAGGGTCGGCACTCTGTTCCCCAATATTGCTGTGGCGCCGCCATCTTGGTGCTTGTAGACAGGGGCGGATCCAGAACTCCGTTTTGGGGGGGGGGGGGGGGGCGGAAAATTTGTAAGGAATACTATTCTCCCATTCTTTTGTGTGCCCCGGGGGGTCCTACCCATGTAAAATTGCCCTCCGAGAAGGGGGGAGGGGGAGGTCGACTTCGTTTGGGGGGGGGGGCGGCTGCCCCCCCCCCCCCCCCTTGGATCTGCCACTGCTTGTAGAGAGCAGACGCAACTGCCGATCGTCATTATTCCAAAGTGCGACTTCCTCGTCATTTGATTCGGTATTAGGAAGCTCAGGTAATATTGCTTTGCTCTGTCGCGAAGCGTTTAGACATTTGTAAAGGACGTAAAAGCGTTTCCTGTGATTTCAGTTAAATTTTCACATAACTGGCAGCCATAATTTTGAGCCACAATATGGACAAGTGTCGTTACCCTGAAGCGTAGCTTATTTAGTGGCACTTGGGAAGATCATGGCGGAACAGCGCAGCACTGAGCTAGATTTCAGACGCCATGTTCTTCTATTAGCCCCGTGCGCGACCGAAGGCGTCGCTGTGGTCGGCCTTCCACGATTGGCCGAACGCTGACTATGACGTCAGAAAGGGGATTTATCATCGACGTAAATAAGAGGAATGAAAGAACTTTAATTTTGACGGTGTTGGCAGTGTTCCTTTGAGAGCGCAATGATTTCAAGCTTCCACCATGCTAATAACAAACACCATCGAACTTGTTGTCTGCAAGGTAATGACGTCACAAGGGGGAACCACAGGAGGGCGCCACCAAAACATCTCGCCGCTAATAGTGCCACCAAATAAGCTACGCTCATTCAGAGCCGTATATTAGGAGAGTTTGGACAATAGGCGGAGCAAAGGCCGCCGCCAGTGCCGAATATTCCCCCCACGCTTAGAGCGTAAACTAAATTTGTGACACAGCGTCGACCAATCAGGAGACCTCTACTCCATCTCACAAATGTCTGCAGTGAAGACAAAGGCACAGGCGCGTGAGCCTAGCTCAGCGAAACGCTTTTGTTTGTACGAGACCTCGTGCATAGGAGGCACTTTCCAAAGCCACGCGCTCGTGCCCATGCCTTTGTCTGCACTGCTAGAACAGCGTCCTGAGACTGGCTGAAAGAAAGCAGTGCAAAGGGTGGGGTGCGCGAGTGTCTTGAGACGCGGAGTTCCGCTCGGCACGGCTCAAATTATACTTCGTTTCACTTTATCTGCGAGCGAAGCCAAAGCTAGAAGCGCGAGACCAGCGCTTTTTGCATTTCTCCCCAGCTCGCGCGCTCGAGCAAAGCCTGAACGCACGGAGCTTCCGTGCTCGCGCTTCCAGTTTTGCCTTCGCTCGCACATAAGGTGAAACGAAGTATAGTCGTGTTACAAATTTAGAGCACACGACCACCGCTAGGGGCTGTTTCGCGGCCTGTGGTTGGCCCCGAGATGCTCGCCTATTCAAACCAATGAATGGCCAAACTCTCTCAATAAACGGCTCTGCGCTCATTTAGTGGCTCTATAGTTCTTCCCAGAAGTGGCGCGCGGCACGTGTCTCGAGCATTTCCACAAAAATGATTTGCGCCACTTTTCCCAGGATAGATGGGCTTTACTCCACACATCCTGGGATCGCGTTTGCAAACCAGTATTCAGACGAAGCCCGGGCCGATATAGGACATAGGAAATGCAAAACTGCCACTTTATTTCTTTTTTTCTTTTCTAGCTTTAAATTAAGCTCTAAAAATAAACCTTTTTTTTTTCTGCAATATAACGTTTGCGCGTTAAAGGGACACTGACAGGGTATTTATACAAGCCGAGGTTTTTAGTTGTACATGACATATGAGAGCCCCACTACCCAGAACAGAATTCGCGGCTCGAAATTCGGTCTCTTTCCGGCCGAAAACCGCCGATCGAGAACTGGCCGGTTTGAGTCGCGCTCCCTCTCTTCTCCGTGGTCAGGGGCCGTTTTCTAAGGTTTAGACACGACCACCAAATTTAATCGAAGTCGTAGGTCATCGAAGGCACACACACAATATTAAAAATAGAAAAGAAATACGATACCCTTTTTTTTTTTTGTGGCGTCTGAAAAGTTGCAAATGCGTTTTTTGGGAAGGAAAAAGTATCACAGCCACGTGACTTCCGCCACCTCTCTCCTCTATATTTGTTTTCCTCCCCAGTCCAGTTTCGGTTTTGGTTTCGAGCTGTTGCGTTTTTTGACTTCATTAAAAATATACGTGACGCTGTAGCAAAATATTGATTGGGTAGTCTTCTCATACCATAATGGGTCGCCTGGCAAAAAATAAAAAAATAAATTTTGGGGGGTGTCAGTGTCCCTTCAAATGTGGTGGTCCAAACGGCCGCAACGCCGCACCTTGTGCTTTCGATAATTTCGAACGTGGATGGAACTTCTAACCCATTTGGAAATCAGAGCTTATTCTACGTTTTGTAAGCCACTGTAATCTACGTATGTACTGGCTCGTATCTTGCGCCGCCTGTTGGCCGCTTCCTGCAGCGGCGGACGCAGAGCGAAGAAGATCTAGCTCGAGATTGGTGGCGAACAGCCCGTGGCCCGAGCCCACCTCGAGCGCCCGACCTGCATGCGCAGCTGCGAGCATGCGACTCGTTTGTTCCGGAAAAATTCTGCGCCATCTATGAGGTGTGCTATCTTGACGCTTCGGGATTCGCTCTTCGATGTTCATAATAGAATAGTGCTGCGATCTCATTGGCTGCGGCGCGAAGACGCTCGGAACTAGCTACGCCCTAGCTGCAGTGACTATCAACGTTTGCTAGTACGGCCTCAGGGCGCCAGTCATCCTGCTGCGTGTGTGGGAAGATCATCTGATAGCCAAGCATTGTCGAAGCCGTGGGTGCGCCTCAGCAATGCTTGACTATCGGACGATCTATCCACACCAGCAGCAAGATGGCGCCACCCAGGGGCCCTATACTTACGAACGTCTATAGACGACAAGGCCTTACGGCTGGATGTTCTATATCGCCAACGTTCGACCATCGAAGGACACTGACGGAACACCAAAGTGGTCTGCGTCACTGTTCGGCTGCGGCTAGTGCTGAACGGGTGAAGTGCCGTTGAAACGTAAAATGCGGCAGGAGCTGTTCAATTATTGACGATTTCAGCGTCTAAATTATTATCTGCAGCTTCTACAGCGGATGTGTTAAGGGCTAGGATCCCCAGGATCGTGTCCGGTACCAAACAAATGTCGAAACAACACTCTGGTTGCCGCCGTCGCTCATAGATGGCGGTAGCTGTCCAAGAGTGTTGTGTTTGCCGGTTGTCTGCTCGCCGCCGTCGCTCATAGATCGTGGCAACCTTTTCCAGCCTTTCCACTCTGGACTTGCCGACTTGCGGATCGGCCATTAATTCATTCCCACCATAGTACAGCTTCGCTGGTCTTCCTTCTTCACCAGAGTGGAAAGGCTAAAAGTTTTTTTTTGCCAAGCTCCCCTGAACGCCGTGATCGAAAAAACAAATAAAGTTGTATCGCGTAACACGGGGAGCATATGTTCGTCTCATCGCAACAGCGAGGTATACAGTGGGCGACACAGCTATCGCGCCCTTGACCTCCGTATTCTTTTTCCTTATTTCATCGCTGCGTGCTCAAGTACTACACTAAAGGTTTCGGGATGAGTTGTTGTCCCACTTAGCACTCCATTACGCTAATAGTTTCGATTTAAAAAAAAAAACAGCAAAAAAACAAAACAAATACAGCTGGGAAAGATGTATGGAAAAAAGTATTCCAGTCGCGTGCTCGTGCTATCTGTGTCACAGTTCGTTGGAGACCGCCAGGTTAGTGTCGGCGACAATCGTCAAATCGGAAACATAAGCCGCTATCGCGTTTAAAAAGGCAGCGTGGTGCCTTACCGATCCCCAGCCCCCCCCCCCCCCCCCCCCACCCTTTTTTTTATTTGTACCGCAGGCAGTCAGAACATTAAAAACAATACACAATGCAAATTTGAAAGGATATTTCCTAACAAAAGGCTGAGCAGCAAATATAGTTCAGCGCGTTTGAAAGGCTTTTTGAAAGTATACTGATAGTCAGCCATGTTCCACTGTTTCACATTCAGTCGGTTAAAATATTAGATGGTGGTGAATAATTTACTTGCTAGATCAGTAGGCTGATAGATGAATTGCACATCCCTAGTATTTATTATATATATATAGTTTACTGAAAGGTGTTTATGTTATAGAGCAACTCAACTCTTTGACTTCAAGCCACTGCGGTGGTGCTGGGGCTTGTTTGTAAACAGTGTGTTGGTAATATACAACTTATGCTGCAAAGAAGAAAAAAAACAAAAAACGTCGATTACGCGATTACAGTATCACTCCAAGGTATCTCCCTCACGTAAAAATACTTCGGTTCCCCATATCTCGGCGAACCCCGACTGCTTGCGGCCTGGCACGGGGATGATCGTCCAACCTCTCAGTCCCCATCGTCGGTGGAGACGCGAATGACTTTATCACCGACCCTGTGTTCTCTCTCCCCACCCTCTCATACCTCGGGGAGTGGACGAAGAAGATTTGGGCAGGACGCAGCGCGGGAGAGAGGCACAAAATATAAAGGGAGAGGAGGGCCAAACCTTGGCGTGCGCCGGCGGCGACCGTTCCGTACCCTCCGTCCGCTTAATCAACGGTGCGTCCCGCTGGCCCTGCAATTTGGAGCCGCCCATTTTTTCATTCCGGGACCCCGGGGTCCGAACCCTAGGTCCGCCCCCATTATCGGATTATGGTCTGGGGCTAGGAGGACCCCAGAGGAAAGGAGGAGGGGGGCACAACGGTGTCGACCCCCCCTCCTTGTTCTCTTTTCGGGGACGTGCATTTTTCATGCGAGCGACACGGGCCCTTGTCTGCGAACACTGGGTTTTCGGGGGAGGGGGGCACCTGCGTCGTTCCCTCGTCGTTCGGCGGATCGTCGGAACATATTTTCGCGACGCATGACGCGCTCGATACATGGTTGCGTTTGAGCGTGTCTGTGCGTGTGTGTGTAACGAGTATCCCCTTTTTATCTCGTAACAAAGCGGTGGGGTTAAAACCCTCGACGCGGCAACGACCCGTTCTCCGATAAGGAGGGACTTTGAGGCTGATCTATATAGAGTCGCTTACTATACTCCTCGAAGGTTTTTCCTTTGGCTCGCATCGCTCCGAACAGCTCGCACGACCTAACCGCCGCTGCGGTGGAAACTTTGGCTTTCTCGGTTCTCTGAGTGTTTGCGTGTTTTAAATGATCGACTCCTGAAGGGTGTTCCCACGCGTCGTCAATCCGAACGCCGAGGTGTTTCGATGCCGCCCTCTTATGACTCCCCTCCGTGACGTGGCGACCGGGTTTTTGCCTCGCTATGACGTCACGAGTTGTAGTCCTAGCCAACGTTATTAGATTAGCTCAGTTGCGGAACTGATCATAGACGCCTGTATGTACGAGCAGTACCCCCCCCCTCACTCACCACGACTCGCCTTCCCGTCGTTCGACGCGCCGGGCGGCTGCTTTGGTAACTGCAGTGCATTTTATGGGATACGTACGTTTCGAAGCGCCATCGTCTAGATGGCGTTTCACCGTACTCTATGGAAAACCCAATTCGTAAACGAAAATATAGATGGCGCTTCGAACGATGGGAGGCGGACTGAAGTGAGTGAGGGGGGGGAGGGGGGGGGGGTACCCCCTTCCGCGGGAGTTCCACAACTGAGGTAATCTAGTAAATTTGGTCTTATTAGCGGCAAGATGTTTCGGTGGCGCCCTCGTTTGGTTACCTTTCGTGACGTCATCACCTTGTGAAGATTAAGTTCAATAGTGTTTGTAATGAGCATGGTGAAAGCCTGAAATCATAGCGCTCTCAAAGTAACACTGCACACACCGTCAAAACTTAAGTTCTTACATTCATCTTATTTGCGTCGATTTGATATCCTTTGCTGACGTCATAGTCAGCATTCGGCCAATTGTGGTAGGCCGACCACAGCGACGCTTTCGATCGCTCACGTCGCCAATAGCTACGTATCATCAGTCACGAACGACAAGTTCGATGGTGTCTGTGAAAAGCACGGTGGAAGAACTGGAGTCGTTGCGTTCTTAAACCGACACGGTCAACATCGATAGTCCTACGTTACTCTTATTTCCGTCGATGAAAGCAAACTTCATCCAACTGCTTAATCCGTCATCTATCAGGCGCTGCCTGATGGATGGCGCCAGTCCGTCAGTGTGCTCCTTAGAGAGCCTACATTGCAGAATTTCCAACCGTTCGCTCGGGGTTACGTGGTTTAGGCCGCGTTTGCGATTCGGGCTGCGAGGAGGTAGCGAACGCGTTGGTCGTCTGGGAGTGGTTCCGCCTGGATGGATGGAGGCATGTTCATCCATCCATCCATCCATCCAAATGAAGAGACGCCATTGGCCGAAAGCGTGCTGGGCGTGTTTAAGGGCGTCTGCACAAATTCGAGTGGGGCTAATGTGGCCCACCAGAAGCCGGAAATAATACCCTGGTGGTGGTGGTGGCGAGAAACAAAATTAATAAGTGCGTCGGAGTAACTCTCGGTGACTGACAATATGGTCTACGTGATGTTTCAATCACGGTCATCCAAATCATGATGGAAGAGTGCGACTAGCGGAATGATCGACATAATCCGTACGCCAGGCGCGGAGGGCCGGGAATCTGCCATCGGAGTGGTCACACACTCACACTCTGTTCGAGCAAAACAGAGTTCGAGCGGCACATTCGTTTCTTACATCTTTCTGCGTGATCGCGTGATCATAATCGAAACATCACGTGCACCCTATTTTCAACCATGGAGGGTTACTACATTTAACTCTTACGCGCTTATTAAAACCACATATCTACGATTAAAACTCTTTCTCGCTACCACCGCTAGGGGATTGTTTTTCGGCTTCTGGTTAACCAAGAAAGCATGTCAAGCCCTCTTTCTGTGTCCGGTGCAGACCCTGGCTCTGCCCGCTCCTTCCGTGGAGACAGATGCAAAGCGCAATTTCGTCTGCTTCTTTTTGCAGAGGTTGTGGTGACGTCAGAATGCCGAACTCTGATTGGAGAATAGTGGGTAGACCTTAAGGCAGCTTGCTTCGAGGTCTACCCACTATCCTTCAGTCAGAACCAATCAGAGCTCGGCGTTCTGACGTCACCACAACCCCTGCAAATGAAGCAGACGAACTTGCGTTCCGTATACCCTGTGTAACGGGCGGTGGCGAGTTATAGTTGTAGTTATAGTTTGCGCCACCTAGCCTTTCCGCCTGCGTTCCTCCTCTCCGCGCGAAAACGCAGCGCACGCGCACTTGCGACAAATCTCCTCAGAAAGCGTCCGCCATTACTTTGCAAACGCTCCCGATGGTTTGCGATGGACCCGCTCTGCAATCCAGGCCCTCTAGTGTTCTCTGTTTGTAAGCGCAGTCACAAACCGTCGTAACGCAGGAGGTCGCGCTCGGGCGCGAACGTGTGAATCGGCCTTTATCGAAGCAACAATGCTCGTGCTGGAGACCGAGGGATCTTCTTTCAGTTCTAATCCCGCCAGAGGCAATATAGTTATAGTTACGAATATTACCGGGCTTCCTTTCGTACCGACCGTCAAGGTATAATCGTCAACGTCTCTTGACTGTCGATCCTGCAGGATCCCGAACAATCAGGGCAGTTGACCAACAAACCTGCTCGTCCCTGTCACCAGCGATATCAGTATATATAGATGATCGGAACTCCCCATGTCCCGAGTTACTTATGCCGCAGTGCACTCACCGGATATTCCCTCGTAGGTCCACCAGTCGTCCCAGTTGGCAAGAACTCCTGCAAAAGACAATTGCGCTTTTCAGAAAAAGAAAACACACAAAAAAAAACATGCCTAGCTATCTTAGAGCTTCCCTAGAATCATGGCAGTATGTTTACAGAGAACGGCAGAGCGTCTCCTTGAGCACGTTCGAGTTGCCCGTTCTAATTCCGCCCGGTGGTCTCGTCTCCCCTTCTCCCCCACTTCCTGCCCGCATAGAGCGGTTTGACGAAACCGACGAACCCCCTTTTCTCTTACACTAAGCCGCGTTCCGCCATATCGATTGCCACCGACCGCCACCTTCCCCATTTGATTGTACGAAGACGATTAGTTATTGGCGTCGTTTTTGGCGTTGGTGAAACGCGGAAGTGTGCCCAGTGGCTCTGTCGACGACCGAACTCGGTACGTGCGGCGTTACCGACTATAAGTAATGACGTAGTCGTTGCTCGTTAGTTTGTCAAAAATTAACGCGTTACTGGGATTCGTTACTGTCCAACAAGTGTAACGGACCACCGTATACCCTTATTTCCTAAAACTACCGACCGTTACGTTTTGCGTTACTTTCGATTTCAGTATCGTCTGGCAGCGCTAAGCAGTGGATACGAACTTGGACAACGATTAAACTTTTACGAAGTGATTTCGCATCGTTTAGTTTTTTTTTTCTTTTTTAATAAAATTTCTAAAACTTTTTTTTATTGAGTTGGAGAAATGTTGTTACTTATGCTTTTCCTTTTTCCGCCAAGTTTACTGAATGCGATTTAAAAAGGCGTTTTACAGTATCGTACGCAAAAAATGTGCGTATGCAAAGAATACTGTCTTCACCACTGCGCATCCGCGAACGCTAACTGCGGTTTCCAATTTCTCCGCGCGCTATTTTTGTGTACGCTATTTTTTCGAAATTGCGTGAGTATGCAAAGAGTCTATGCGCTGCTCCAAGAAGGATTCGCGATGAGAAGTCGGCTAAAGTGAGGATGAGCATAGATAAAAAAAAAATGGCGACTCCCAGGAGTGCGGTTGCGGCCGTTTTGGCGGCATCGTGAGCGCGACTTTTGCGGCATCCTCGCGACTGCGACTTTCAACGTAGGACGACATTGCACTCCTACGGGAGGTGCACATCAGAAACGTTTTGGAAGACCCAGCAAGGTGGGCAACGTTCGCCGGCAACTTGCTGCTTGCGACGCGAGAGCATTTCTCGGCGAAGATGCGGTTTTGCGAAGGGTCAGTACACGAGACCTCTCTTGCCAAGGTGACGCAAGCGGAACCGATCGGTCGACCGCTCACTTCGCATTCTCATATGTAAGCTGATCTAAAATGTTACTCTGGACCAAAAATAAACTATTTTTTTTTTCTCGACTAACAGCATCTCGTGTGTGAAACAAAAGTAGTTACTGTATCTTGGTGGCGTTGCAGGCGCGAGATTTTTGGGATCGCAAAACTCTCTTGCGTAGCACGTGCTAACGCAAGTGCGAAATTTAGCTCTAGCGAGCGATAAAATTGCCGACGTTACACAGTACATAATTTGACTTTTTTTTGCTAAAATAAACAAAAATAAATCAAAAGTAAGAAGTGACGTAATTTAATGGACGGTATACTGAAAAATGCAACGAAAATAATTACTGGTAAGTCAACCGGTACGTTACTGCATTACTTATATTGGCACGGGCTTGATCATGTCGACATAAACCGGGGACGACACAATGTGCCGCGCACAAACAGCAAGCAATTTACTTTTTTTTCCCACGTTAAACATAGCGAAGAAATTGAATAATTTTATTTGCCGCGTGACTTCGATTTCGCCCGTTAAATTCAGCGGGAAAATTGGATTGGTGTTTAGGTGACGTGACGTCAATTTCCACGTTAAATTTAGCGGGCAAACCGTAATATTTTATCACGTGACATAGGGTCACGTGAGGTCAATTTCTCCCGCTAAATTTAGCGGGGAAATCGGATTGGGGTTTACGTCACCTGACGTCGTCACGACGCCAATTTCGCCGCTAAATTTGGCATGAAAAAAACTGGATTGTCTAACGCTGCCAGCGTGCCGCTCGCACACGCGCTTGTTCATGACGATTTTCTCATTGAAAACGACTCATGAAACATGTTCCGCGTGTTTTCTCCAACATTGCCCCAACATGTTTCGTCCAACATTTCCTCCAACATTGTTGGAGGAAACACTGCGTTTTTTTCTCCAACAACCTCCAACATTGCTTTTAGATCATCGACAGACGACGCGTCACTTTCGGAAAAAGAAAAAGAGTGGGGAAGGGGGGCAGGAATGGGTTCAATCCGGAAGCAATTCGACAGCTCTTTGAACCCGATCCGACGAGGAGAACCTTAGATCCGACAACTCGTCAAGCGTCTCTCTATTTCTTTACGTTTATCTCTCCCTCAATCTCTGAGCCTCCAGCTTCGGGACTCTCCTCATCGTGAGAGCCCACGGGGAGAAGAGGTGTCCCGTGCGTCAGGGCATGCTCTCCCGTCCCTCTCCGTCACGTGGTCATGGCAACGCGTCCTCGGGGGACCTGTCGCCGGACATCGACGCTGACGCAGCAGAACGTGTCACCCGCTCGACACGCTCCTCCCCCCCCCCCCCTCTCCCCCTTCTTCGTTCCTCCGTGCGTCTCGGACTTGGAGTTCAAACCCGCCGAACGGGCGAACCATCTTCTCCCCGGAATCTGGGTGCCCGAGAATCTTTTTTTTTTTTTTCTTAGAGTTTTGCATGGTTGGTTTCTTCGAAGAACTGACCCGACGCCGAGCGGTGTCTATT
This sequence comes from Ixodes persulcatus, assembly GCA_013358835.2. Lineage (NCBI taxonomy): Eukaryota > Metazoa > Arthropoda > Arachnida > Ixodida > Ixodidae > Ixodes > Ixodes persulcatus. The sequence goes on from JABSTQ010009623.1 coordinate 758,795, forward strand.
TCCGTCACCCCGGTTTTAGGTAGAGGCGAAGTCAAATGACAGCGGCAATCAAGCAATTGTTACCAAAAAAACAAAAAACAAAACAAAAAAGCAGCCGCATTTTGTTTAGTTAGTCGCGTGATATGACATCCTACTGAAAACCGGATAAAAAATATCCCTGTGGCTACATTGACTGCCATTCAGTCACACTGTCATACAAAAAAAAAAAAAAAAAAATACACGGCGTTCTTTGCAACACGAAGACAGAAATATTTGCGGTATGCCTCGGGGAATGTTCGAAGCAGGCTTCTTCACGCATATGTATGCTTCGAAACATGTCTGCAGAAAGTTTGTGTACGACCAAAATGTGACCGTCGTGCAGGGAAGAAACGCGCCTCGCGGGCAGTGTCTCCGGACATTGCGGCATTCGCTGATGCATCCGTGACGTCACGCCTTTCTCGCCGCTCGATTGGCTCTTTTGACCGCGCTCTGACTTGGGGTGAAACGTAAGTGTAGCTTCAGGTACACCACCTTACGCATTCGTTATTCGGATCGGGTCCCACGTCCGCTCTGCCGTGGTCACTTTAAGAAACCCGGGACGTCGCTTACAAATCACAATGTTCTCTTTAAATGAAAAAAAAAAAAATCTGGGAAGGGAATTCGAACATAAATTAGAAGAAACTGAAAGGTCTGAAACGATAGCAACGATAGCAACGATAGCAAGAGACAAGCATCTCTTGCTATCGTTTCTTGCTTTGCGAATCGTTCTTCGGTATTGCTGTCGGCTGATGCCGCTAGCTGCTTGGCTATGCTTTGATGATAAAATTATGCCGACATCGGCACGCCTTGAGCATTTTAAGCAGTTAATAACTATACCTGCCTCATCACCCCCCCCCCCCCCCCCCCCCCCCGTGTTCTTGACGATGTGACGCGCACAATTTTCTATTTATCTAAACAATCTTGTTTAAAAAAATAACATCGAAGTAACTCGAAATGCCGTTCTTTTTTGTTTTGTTTTCTGTCAAGACGCCCGGTGATTTAGAACGGATATATGTTATTCGTTTCCGGGGGTGGGGCACAAAGTCTGAACCGCGCCTTACTAATATTTTTTTCTTTTGGAAAGGGGCGGGCCGGGAGGGGGGGGGGGGGGGAGGAGGGAGGCTTGGGGTACACAAACATTACCACCTACAAGACGAGGCCCGCGTGTGACGTCATCGTTGGTCGATCTCCGACCCGCCCCTAGCGGCCAACATGCTGAAGCTCGACGAGAGTCGTCGCAAGGTGGCCGACGCGTCCGTCGTGGCGTCGCCGTCTGCTATCGTCGCACTGGCAGACGGCGACGCCACAAACACGACGGACGCGTCGCCGCAAAGCGGCAGACGCGTCCGTCTTGGCGCTGCCGTCTGCTAGCGTCTCGCTGGGTAATGAGACGCTGCGGGACGCGTTGCCGGCGACGCTGGCGCATGCTGGGGAGGCGTGCGTGCATCCCCTTGCGATGACGTTTGGGGATAGGCCTGACCCTTGTGTTCGAGGTGGTATTTGCAGAAACCAGTGCCCCCCCCCCCCCCCCCCCCCCTTTCTTGTTTATGTAACGGCCGTAGAAACAGTCACGGGCTCCGTTCTGGGCTGCTTTACGAGTCCGGGGTTGAATCCAGGCGACGCCATAAATCGGCCCTGGCTCGCCGAGCGCGCAGCCTTGCACCGCGCGTTCGTCCGAGGTTTTAATCAGCGCCGGGATGTTTGTCGCCCATCGCGTCAGCAGCCCTGTCGATCGTACGGGCGTAAAGACGGATCCCGAGGAATGTCAACAACTGAGACGGTTCTTTTTTTTATTTTTTTTTTTTGTTCTCGCCTTGTATGTTTTGTTTCATTTAGTTATGTTTTCGTTTCTGTTTTTTTTTTTTTTTCGAAAGCAGGTGTACAGGATGATACAGGGGCTATTCACCGGACGCAATTCACGGCCCATGCTAAGAGCGAGCGCACACTTGTAGTCTGATAAGACCGGAATCTTGACGGCATTTCACGGTGCTTTTTAACGCATGGACGCTTCTGGTTGCGTATGTCACCAATGGCCGCGAGTGAATGACCCTTAGCCCTAGCCCTTGGCTGAGGTGCCTTCGTGAGCGCTTTCCTTATGGTGATGAATGACATATAATAATTTTTTTTTCCAACGTTTTTTCTTTTTTTTTTTTTGTGCACGTAAAGGAGTTTCTTTTGGCACGAACTCTTGACTGTCCTAAGGCGGCATTTTGTTTCCGGCAATTTCTTTGTACTTTCCAGGTGAACGGGTATTTTTGTTGTCATCGAGAACTGCAAAGAATGTTACCACCATAAACAGAAGTACATTAAGGCACCCGGCCCCTGACATGCTTAAGTTCACGAGCGCGCATCGCACGCTCACGAACAGGTTGTATATTTGAAAGTTCAATGGGTATGAATAGCTGCTACAATGCGTCATACCTGCCGTTGCAAGTGGCCTGTGTAAGCAACTTGTTTTTTTCTCGCATCTTGTTTGTATCCGTGGTTCTTTCTTCGTACATACCCCGCAACGCCGAACTTTGAAACATTGTGTATATTCTCTTTGTTTCTCTGTCTACTTGCGGGTGTTGTACACACGCCATTGTGCACTTATCCAAGTTAAAACATGCGAAGTTGATAAAGTGTTATCGTTTTTTTTTAAACTATAGCCTAAAGTGAAATTACATTGAATAGCCTTAATGAGGATGAAAATCGTATTACGTTCGTATTGCTAACAGTATAAGATTTCCTTTGTTCCTCCAAGTGACGATCCCGCGAAAAAAAAAAAAAGAAATATCTCAGCTGAAAAAAACAGCGGAAAAAAATACTTAAACAACAAAAAGGCGTTTTATGTCGCACTCATGAGTGGCAGTACAGTTCACATGTGCATTATATCGGAGTGCACGAGAACACAGCTAGGCCGGCGGTGCAATACTTCCATTTCAAAAAGTAATTTTATTCACGTACGTTTACACAGCGGGGGTGTTGGTCTGCCTTAGGTGGGCGACGTGCCTCCCGCTGTAGATGAGAAATTTAGCCAGTGCAGTACAACTACTAGTCTGGGGTCTTTAGCGTACCCATGGCGGAGTTGTGAGACACGACCGAATGCCGGCACAATGCTCATCGAGATCGACCGAAACTCCCATTTGATACGTTCGGTTTATTTGGTTTCCAACCTAAGTAAGTTTTTCCAACCCACACGTAATACTTCTTTAGTGTTTCGGTAATTAATATGTATTCATTAGGAAGTTTTGAGTCGATAACGACACCCGATGCTTGCGCCTTTGCGCAAACATCGAATCGTTATCGGGTATCGTTATCGGAGCTACCGGAACGATATACTAAAAACCCCTATTATGAGGATATACGGTGACACTTTCCAAGTAAAAACATTTTCAAAACCCAGGACGACAACTCTCCGAGTCGCGCGGCCTGAACCTCTATCGCTGATATCCGAAATAGAAGAAAAAAAAAATAGAGAAGATAAAGATTTATTTACGGGCACGCAAGCCCATATAGAAAAATAGGTTCCCTGAAATAAAGACCACGCGCTTCGTACCGGAAAACTAAAAATTGGCTTACTCAGGCAAGAATACCGAGGCCTTATTCGTTTATTTATACATTCGCGTAAACAACAACAAGAAAAGTACCAAGAATTCCCAGAAGGAAACAATCTCCAACGTGAAAAACGGGACAGCATCACTGTACCAAAGGACATCAGCGCAAAAAGGGGATTTTTGAGACGCCAAGAGCTCGGGCGGAAGAACAGTTGTTGCGCGGCGCACGATTTATTTTTGTTTTGCGGCGCGGAGTCCAAACCCTCGAGCCGCGATCCCAATCGTTTTGCGCTCCGTTTCACCTTGGAATGGACCGCAACGGACGCTGCGAGTGGGAAGGTCGCGAACTCCTGTCGAACCTGTGGTTTCGACTGGTGTCGGCGAACCTTCGAAACTTTCGGAAAAGTTCGACGAAGTTCGACTTGCGAACAGCGCTGTCCGAATTTCTAGGCGAACATTTTCAATTTTCTGAAAACAAAATATTGATTAAGTAGTTTATCTTACATTTCATAAGATGATTACCAACGTTGAAGTAGTATGAAGGCAACCGGGGTTTATATTGTGAAACGATGAAACGATATTCAAATTCAACACTCCCGCCGGCAATTGCAGAATGGAATCTCGTGCCAAATAAGATTGTTACAAAACTACCATTGCTAAATTTCACGAAATGCTCACTGTTTTTTTTTAATCACAGTGGTGAGACTTAAAACTGTAATAAGAACAGTAATTTTGTTATTGTCTCAATTGTATACCTGTACGTGTCTTGTTCTTACTGTTTCGTTTTGTGTTTCACTGAATTTTGGAATTGTATTTAGACCTTCCCTTGTATAATACCCGCAGATGGGTCCTCGGGTAAATAATAAATAAAATAAATATACCCAACAAATATTACGCTTTTCTTCTGCCAGGTGGCGTCAGCTTGTCACCATGCACATAAGAAGCGACCTTCAGTCAAACTTTAGTCGAACTTTGACGAACTTTGTCGAACCCGGTCGAACTTGAACCTCCGCAGGTTCGCGACATTTCCTAGCTACGAGCTGCCCCAGCCAGGTGAGCGCGGTGAGCGCATCACGTGATTTCGTGCCTCCCACGTCGCTTGCGTCACTCCAGAAAGTCACGTGACATTCAGACGGCATTTGAGTGGCTCCGACAGCTCGTAGCGCCCGCTGCGGTCCATCGTAGTCTGAAACGGAGCACAGAAACCGCGCGACTTGTTGGCGCGGTCTCGATCCAAACAGAAAGAAAAAAGAAAAAGAAGAAACGATAAATAGAAAATAGATTAGGATGAGGCGAACGTGGATTTAAATCCAAGGGAGGAGGGATAAGAGCCAGGGGGAAAAGAGTACCATGTCTGCCTCTCGAACGAGTCCTACGACTCAAAACCCTTGCGTAAGCTCTTTCGGACCTGTCTGACGAAACGCTCTTACCGGTGGCTTCGTCAGCGGGTCGGGCGCCTGGAATGGTCTATCCTCCTTCTTCTATGATTGTCAGTTGTCACAGCCGTGTAATCGTGCTTTGAGTCAACTGATATGCGGTTATATATTACAAGTTTTTTATGATGTGTGATTTTTTTTCACTTCAATGTGAGCTTGTGATAGTACATTGTAATTGGTAAGATGAAACAGTTCGCTGTGTAAATTGCGCCACATTTATTGATTCATCAAATATTAAGCCATAAATATTTCAGTAGTTACTTGGCCTGACAAGCGCTTTTTATAGCGAACGGATCACTTATTTAAATATGTTACCTCGATCCTGTTAGGGTAGAAGGCTTTGGTAATACTCATTACAATTATTGTAGCAGTTGTAGTTAGAAAGCCGTCGAAAATCTTCTGTGGTGGAAACGGGATTCGAACTCCGGGAACCGGTAAGGTATACTAACCATTAATCCTCACCCCTTTTTTAACAAGGGCACATGAACCTCCCTTGGGGTATTATACCCGAGAATAGAGTTCCTGTATAGGCTCCCTACGGGAGCCAGAGTTGCGCGTTCGATTCCACATGCCGCGTGCCGCCCTCGCCGCTATTCGCCGAGATCCGATCACGTGAGGAGCCGTATCAAGTGTCGTGCAGCAAAGTAGACGTTGCACGCGCCCCGGCGTACGTTCCCAGGCGCGCGGCGCTGCTATTCGCCGAATTCAGTCACGTGAGGAGCTGGATCCACATGCCATGCGTGAACGCGCAACTCTGGCTCCCGTAGGGAGCCTATACAGGAACTCTACCCGAGATTAAGTTTGCGTGGCGCCCCCTTACGGCGAACCGGGGTGACGTCACGGCGAGGACAGAATTTTTGCCTGACTCGCTCCGCTTGCCCTGAGGAAGCTGTAACGACGTTAGCTTTCGGCGCGCTCGTTTCGATTCAATTTTCTTTGTGCGCGTTTTTCGTAGGAAGTGTAAATTTTCATATGTGGCTTTATTGAGGTATGGTCTGTACCTGCAGGCGAAACTTCAACCAACATTTCAGTCATGGTTGACAGGCCAGGCAACGCATGAGTCGCAGCTGGTATGTGAAAATGAAGAAATATAGCCAGAATTGCAGGAGCGTCACTATAGATTTGCATCTCACACAATGAATGCTACTAATAGTCTGAATAAATTGGCGGGTTATGTATACTATTTCGATTTTTTTGTATCTCTGTTTTTAAACAAAATCGACAAAGCAGAAAAGCTGCATGCTGCTCGCGCAACATGTTGAATGTAGTCTGGGCCAGGGAGAGCACCTACAGGGGCACCGGGTCCTGTCAAGTCTCCTCATGGAGGCTTTTTGTCCGGTGTCCTCGGCGCAATGTGGCGGAAATAAATTCAATTCGATTCAAGTGAGACAGCCCAAGCACAGGGATAAAGTAAAGAAAGAAGGAACACAGACATTTACAGTTATTTGTTTATATCTGTTTATATTGCTCGTATATTTTGCTGGATTCGGATAGTATTTCAATGGACTCCGCTGGTGCTATCCGTGGGCTTCTCTATAATATCACTCAAGTAATGAACAACAAACGTAGGTGAAGGTGTCTAGCCCGTTATTAGTCCCTTAGGCTCTAAAATTGGGATTTCAACTAAACTAAATTGTCCTGAAACTAAAATACCAGAAGCTTTAATCACGCAAACTGTCACCCTTCAGAGGTTCCACGTTTTCTGCTATTAGTGCAGCTTCTACCACTGGACAGCCGTTTGAATGCTCGCTGTTTCAGCTGTTTTCCTCTGTTGTCAGAGAGTCCAGTTGTAGGGAGTTTGGAGGCTGAGGAAGCTTTCGGGCACCTGCAGCAGTGCCTCTTTTAATTGGAAATGATAATCCATACTAAATGGTGTTTTTTTTTTTCCGAGTACACAAGGCTTGAATAAAGGAAGAATGCCAGGAAAAAGTATAAACATTCCAAAGTGTGGTACTATTGCTACGCATCTTTTGGGCAGTTCAATACATCTTATACAGGCAACCGGGGGCAATTAGGCCGTTTTTCCTGCTACCATTTAAGCTAATTTCCAGTAATTGTGCATCTTCTAAAAAATAAAACACGCATGCATACGTGTACGAACTATATCGATCATTACTTCACGAAGTACATTGATGTAAAACAACACTGTTCCACAAGCACTTTAAAGGTCTTCAGACCAGTGGTCTTGAAGACATTTACAAACCAGCGGACGCAGAGTGGCACGCGCAGAGTCGGAGTCCCGAGCTAATTTGCCGACCGTTCAAAGGCCTTTGATATAATGCCATTTGAAAGGCCTGCAAAAGGGATGTAATGTCCTCCTAAATGATGAACATGCCAGGAATAGAATTTCAGCGTCTGAAACACTTAAGCCGCCGCTTCCCCGACCCCTCGCACGATTTCCTTGTGCAGTGTGGACCGATAGGGAGGTTCATCGACAGAATTGACTCCGCCGATAGCTTTCGGGATTTTCACCCAATTATAAAGGTCAAGGTGACAAGCACGCTTATAGAAGGTACGGAAGCACGTCGGTATCGGCCTAACCCAGCGTCTTATACACCGGATAAACAAGGTTTCGCTCCCCGAGGTACTTGCGGCACACAACGGCCAAACCAGGAAACCAAGGCAGAGAAGCGAGCCGGGTGCGAGATCGCGAAGCAGAGTCCTTCCCCTGACGTCGAGGTACACCTCACCCAATCAGGGCCCGGCGACCGCAGCGATGCTTGTGTTCGCCCTCGGGGCTAATAGGGCTCCTGTCTAATCCAACTGGGCGCATTGACACTCGCTAACACGTAACTGTATGTTTGGGTGTCTACCACGGCAACGTACCACCTTCTGCTGTCACGGCTGAATCGGACTTGTCAATGCCGTTTCGCAGCGTCGATCGTGGTTGCAATCAATTTAAGGTCAGCGATGGTGGCTTCAAACACGCCTTCCTTCTTTTTTTTTCTCCTACCTCACCCACTGGGTCATCATTGACCTTCAGTTGTCCAAAGACCTGAAATCCATGACCCTTTCCAGAATTATGCGGTCCAGGACAGGGAAGGAGTCGGACAGGGTTGTCTCGATGTCTGCCGAAAGGGTCACACTATATGTTCGATCTCCTGTCGAGGACACGGCGTTTAGCCATTGTTGGCGTAAGGGCCGACATCGAGGACTCTTTTTGTAGTCTTGGAGTCTGGACTCTGTGGGCTCTGAATTTTCAAGAGTTTGGAGCTCCAGTTTTAAAGCTTCACGATCTTCATCGCTCTTGGATTCCACCCACTCGTCTTCACCGGCAGCATGGCTTGTCGATGTGTATCAAGAAGTTGCGATGCAACCCTTCCAGGCAATAACTACGTCTGAATAGTAACATAAAATGTCGGGGACTTTGCGCCAGCTCCAGCCCATTTCCTTAAGAGGAGATAGCTGGGGCAGAGGCAGGTTCAACCGACATTTGTCGCGGCTCTTCGCAGTGCCTGTACCTTGTGGATGCACTTTCGAATGCGACACTGAATCTTTCTTTGGAGGCGATGATTCCTTGCTGTTGGCGACTAACTTAGATTCAGGAGCTTGCAGTGGCTCTAGATCACCCTATTCCATTACCACATGGGTATTCGATGAAGCGATAGGATCAAATTTATAGTCGATCTCGTTCTGAGGACGCGGCGTCTGGCCAACGTTGCCGGAAGCGTCGCAGTCGAGGGCTTCTTCTGCAGTAGAGATTACGATGTTACCCTTGCTGTGAATTGATGCGTTTGAACAACAACATTGCCTGTCAAGGCCTTTGCAGCGCCAGTTCCAGTTTCCTTGAGGTGAGATAGGGCGTCCGCCCGAAACGTCGTGTATACCTCCTTGTCCGCGTATTTTTTGAGAAGCACAACCTTATTACTTGCGACTACGTGTTTTAGCTGAAACACAGGCAGGTTCAGCCGCCATTTCCTGGGGCTCTTCGCAGCGCCTGAACCTTGTGAATGCACTTCCAAATGTGGCTCTGCAACCTTCTCTGAAGGCGACGATGTTTTACTGTTGGCGACTGACTTGGGATTCAGGAGCTTTGGGTGATTCTTTGTCTTTTTCTTCTTTGCCCTAGCCAAGATCTTAGGCAAGCTGATATCATGGCTCGAGTTGATTACCTTTCCTAAAAACTCAACCTCCTGCATGTAATTCGCCAGCAAGATCCGCAGGAGGCGAGAGTCGTAAACTGGTCATATCTTGAGCTGTGGAAAAGAGATCTTGAATACCTTGATGTGATGACTGTCGGCTGCCTCCTGCTTTGGGAGTAGTATCTTCGCCGACTCCAATCTTCGCGCCAGGTCATTTTGCTAATTCGTTGTGCCAATACGGAGACTAAAAAGACCACTGTCGACTTCGATGATTCCCATGGCTTACAAACCCCCTGGTGCCCTCTCCCGAGTGTGACCTCCAGCCATCTTTGTTCTATGTCTGCTGAGATACTGCGCCTGGTCGACGTTGGCGAAAGCGTCGAGGTCGATGGCTCTTTCTGGTGTGGAGACCGTGATGTAACACTTCCACTCAATAAATACGCTTAAACAACAACTTTGCCTGTCGAAGGCGTTGCAGCACCAGCTTCGGTTTTCTTGAAAGGAGATAGTGATAGTTATTTCGGCTCAGGAGAGCCGTGGTGTTGCAGAAAGGCAAGTCGCCCATACCGAGAAGACCCGCGGCGCCGCGTCTAACGATGACTTAATGGTATTCTACAAATTAATAAAAACAATTGTGATAATGATTTAAATGGAGCTTGCTGAAATAGCTGGGGTGCGGGCAAGTTCAACCGCCATTTCCTGTGGCTCTTCGCAGTGGCTGTACCTTGTGGATGCCCCAGCTCCGGAGAAGAGGATTCTTTGCAGTGGGCGACTGACTTAGTTCTAGAAGCTTGGGGTGACCCATTGTCCTTTTCTTATTTGCCCTCACCCAGACTTTCGGCGAGGCTCACATCATGACTCAGGTTGACGATCTTCTCTTAAACCTCATCCTGTCGCATGTGGTTTGCCAGCAGGGTCCGCAGGAGGTGAACGTCGCGGACTCCAAGCGACGCATCAGGTCATTTCGGTCATTTCGGTTGCAAACATGAAGCCCGAGATGACCACTGCCGACTTCGTTGGTGTCCTAGCTCAAACTAAGCTCCTCGTGTCCCGTCCCCCACGTGCCCCCACTATGCTCCGTGTCAGGGAGCGTGGAAGAAGCAAGAGCGAGCTCCGGGCTTTCAGCGTCCCTGCCAAGCACGCGCGCTCGAGCAGTGCAAGCACTGTTTAGGCATAGCCTCTAATAAAGCCTGGCAGGTCGCCACAAGAAGCGGCCACCGAAATGGAAAAAAGTGGAGCGGCAGACAACGGATGAGAGGAGAGCCACTTGACTGGCGCCCAGCTGCGGCGAGACGCTGAAACACACTTCTCCAGAGCGAACAACTGTGTTTCGGGTCCTCGCCGCTGCAAAAGCAGTGCGCTGACGTGCAGGTTCTCCGAGAACTGGGTCCTTAAAGGGGTACTCCGGCGATTTTTGAGCTACCTCAACTAACTATATTTTCTGACTCCCCGACCTTTACCCTTTCCGGTATGCTTTTTAGTATCGTGAAATTCATAATAGTTATTGCGAAATCGGCAAATGAAAATGATGCAAAAACCAACATTCAAATTTGCCCGCACTTTTCAGTGCGGTGACGTCAGTGGCGGGCAGGCTTGCCAGTCGAGCGAACAGTCTAAAAAATAGAATATGCCAATCATTTGTTCGGTGCTGGAGCGCGGATCCTGGAGCGCGGATCCTGGAGCGAGCTTCCAAAGCATTCATTTGACACCATGAAGCTGCTTCAAATCAGTTGGGAACAAATTCGACAGTCCAAAGAGTGAACCCCTGCCTTCCACTGACGTCACTTTTTCGTTGTTGCCAGTAGATACTTTCAGTTTGAAAAACACGGTGAGGACCAAAACTGTAAATTCAATAACTTCGCGAAAAAAAATTATTTTAACCTAATATTTGGGATACTATTTTAGCGATGTTGTTTGGCGAGTTTACCAAAATTTCAAGCAAATCGGGGACCATGAAGAAATCGCCGGAGTACCCCTTTAATGCTCTGTGCTACCAGATCCTCGCGCTCCAAATCTGCGACCGGGCACTCGATGGCTCCGTCGTCGAACTGCCAGGCTTTGGGAGTATTCACCGATGTTTGTTTGCAAACAAGCTCGCTGCCGCCCGCTATCGGCGGACCCTTGGGAGTTTCCGGTTTTCCTACTTTTTCATTTTGTTTGACACCCTTTTGTTATTTGTACTGCATTCTACAAAGTGGGCAGGTTTTTACAAACGTATTACATGTACTTCTCCGAAGGAAACTCTTCTTACCCGATCGCTGTGTGTTGCTGAAGAACAAATAAAGACACTGCCGGAAGTCTACTGGGGCACCGAATACTGTGGCGCCCTCGTCGCATTAACCCCCACCGAATGCGGTGAATGGCAATGCTTCAAGGCCACATGTTCGCGCTTGTAGCTTCGGTCTCGCTGTGAAACGGAGTATAAACCCCAATCAAGAGCAGAATTGCTCTGTCCATTCTACACGCAAGAGCTTCTTTTCTTTCTTTTGTTGCGTTAGCCATTAGAATGCTCGTTTTGACGAAAACCCGGTGTCTTTCGTTTGTCAGCGCCGGGGAGAGAGGGAGAAGGAGCGGGAGAGGGTGACGCGTGCGAATCTCCCATTGGTCCGAAGCGCTGACGTCAGCACGCGTCAACTTTCCCTCTTTCCCCGGCGCTGACAAACTGACAGACACCGTCGGGTTTTCGTCCAAACGAGCCCTTTCGTTTTCGTTAAAGTTACGCGCACAGCTGGCGCGGAGCCAGAGAGGAGGAGGCGCCGCGCAACTCCTCCTAGATAACAAAACGGTTGTGCTGAATGCGATGGTGTGGTCTGAGAAGGCCAACGCTAGACACAGATTGGAAACGAGTGCTGCGTCAGTGCTCGGTTTCGAGTCAAGTTTGAGCCGAACGTTGACGCAATCGTCGTGTCCAGTCTGTTCCCAGCGTTGGCCTTCTCTGGTGACACAATCTCATTCAGCACTACAACTTTGTTATCTAGGAGGTGTTGCGCCACGACGCGGTGGAATGCGGGCGTGCACAGTTGCCGCTCTGCCGTCGCCGGTTGTTCTTCGCTCTGGGTTTTCTCAGTAGCGGTGCGTAGGCTGTGATGTGTGTGTGTGTGTGTGTATATCTCAGGAGTTGTGTGCAGCAAAGGCAAAGGCATTGGCGCGGGAACGTGGCTTTCAGATGTGCTTTCTTTTCGGAGTGCTCGTGAAAGAAAAGCAAATATGAAAGCCAGGCCCTCGCGTCTGTGCTTCTGCCTCTGCTGCACGCAACTCATGAGATGCAGTATAGTTAAAACGATAGAGGCAATTCCCTGCACGAGTGATATGAATGCGGATCCTTCCACGAGTGGTATGAATGTAATTTTTTCCACGAGTGATAGGATGACCTATTTAAAGGAGCGGTGCAACGATATTCAATTGGAATGTTTTTCACTTTACACGAGCTTACTGGCACTAGTGGGACTCAAAGATACTCGCACGCAACGCCACTGGCCAAGAAACTCCTTTGTTGCGGTGTAATTTCAAGGACAAAAGCGATCATTTTCATTCAATCTCTCCTTTGCAAAATTTGATGACGTAACGTGGGGATCGCAGTACACCCCAATGACGATATTTAAATGCGGTTCATAGATTGGACAAGAGCATTGCGTGGGCACTCGATTTGGGCTCGTCATAATTACTAGCTCGACAAGCATTCGGGTAGTGGCCCGTGTCCAATCGCTGCAACGACGACAATAGCCGAGCCTAACAATGTCTGGAACTCAGCGCGTGTCCTGTGCTTTGCCAACACCAGCGCGTGGCTATGATCAACATTGGCGGCATATAATTGGCTCCGGATCACGTGGCCGCTTGCTCTGGCTGCGAGTTGAGGGGGTGAACGGTGCTCGTTTTTCTTTAATTGTTTTCTGGGACTTCTATTGCGTGGGGTGAAAAATGAACGCGTGTTTCATAGGTCATTAACGTCAGGGATCCGTTTTAAGCGGTATTTGCGCAAAGTACAAAAATTGTTGCATCGCCTCTTTAAAGGCGTCGACGTACTCTGACAGGCAGAGTACAGAAAAGGGGGCGAAAAAAATTACAGAAAGATCCATTGGCAGATCTTAGAGAATCCGTTAGCATAAACCTTGGGAAACGCCACACATCCCCCTTTGGGAAACGCTAACACTGACCCGGTAACGAGGCGAAAAAGAGGCAGCAAAATATCGAGGAAGCAAAAGAGAAAGCCAAAAAAGTCAAAATATAAAATGAAGGGGTCAGCATTAGCGTTTGTCAAAAGGGGACGTGAGTGGCGTTCCACAAGGGTCATGCTATAATGCATTCGCTAAGAATCCATCATTGGATCTTCCTCTAATTTTTGACGTATAATTATGCGGAGCGCAAGTTCGTCTGCTTCATGCACAGTGGTTGCTATGATGACAGAACGCCCAGCTCTTATTTGCTGATTGAAAAAAAAATAATGGGCAGACATCAAGGCTTCTAGCATTGAGGTCTACCGGTCTACCCTTGTGATTGGAGCGTATTCGTTAAGCTGATTGCCTCCGCTAGGGGTATAGTTGTGGCTAGTGGTTGGTCACAAGAGCTACCAATCATCGCGCCCAAGGTCACTGAAACAGTTTCAGCCAATGAGGTGCCCTTATTTTCGCCCTATTCTTACCACTGAACGACCAAACTCTCTACATAAACGGCTCTGCAATCATATAAAGCCTCTTGATAAAGACAAACGCAAACACAATCGAGGGCTTTACAATCATCTAAAGAGCGTCGATGTGTTTGCGTTTGTCTTGCAAGTCATAGTAGAAAAACCCAGAGACAAGGAGCTCAAAAAAAAAGTCTTGCAAGTAGCGTCAATACGCCTTTGGAAGCAAATGGCGGCGCAGCACTGAAACGAGCGGCCCTTGAAAGTGAATGGCGGCGGAGCATCCGCTCGTGGCACGTGTCTTGCGCTTTTCCACAACAATGGCTGGCGGTATTCGTAAAAAACACGTTTATCGAGGGGCTTCGCAATCATCGCTCTGGTACCTGGAACGCGTCTCCGACCGGTGTGTTTACCGCGCCCCCAATAAATTGTCCCTCGATATCTGCCTGATGACGTCATAGATGCGTCATGCTGTCGCCGTCCGCAATCCTGACGGCATCACATCAGCAGCAGCGGTGACGGATGTGGCAGACGGCTGTTTCTGCCGCGGGTCGCTCTTCAGCTGGACAGTCCGCGGTAGCTTCGTCAGCCAGGAGTTGGGACGCTGTGACAACAGCGGCACTCGCGTTCGTTTGCTCGTGCTTTTCACCGGCATTTTTTACCACCAACCGCCAGGATCGCGACATCCGACGACATGACACTGCGGCATCTGCGACGTCATTGGTTGCAACTTCGGGACCACTTATGATACATGGGCAGAACAGGGCGCCAAATACGCCAGTGCGAGACGCGTCCCTGGCTTGGAGTTGGCTTAGAAGGGCGGAAGGAATCATATGATTGTCTTTTTAGACTTAGGCTAGGTGGCGCAAGCTACCGCCCGTTACAAAGGGTATAGTCATTAACATCCATCCATCCGGTCGTTTGCACGGGAACACCTCCGCCGGTGATCCACCCTGGCAAGTTTGTCGATCTGATTTTCCGCAGGAGAGGAACTACGCCTCGTACTTTCACCGTGAAAAATGCTCCACCTTACCGCACATCGGGGAAAAGTTTGAGCTTTCTGTGTTCAAGCTCCGATTTCTCCGGCCCGTTTGACGCGATCCAGTGTCATTTCCACTCGAGCTCAAAAATGACGTTTGCGTCCCAATTCAAAGCACGTGATTTTCCTAAGGGCGATTCACACACTTGCGTTGATTGTGACCGACTGCTAGAGTTGCTATGGCAACAGCTGCGTCAGCTCCAACGCAGCTGTGGCCGACGCAGCCGTTGTCATAGCAACCCTCGCACTGGGTCGTCCTCTACAGTAGTACATTCGTACGGCCGACGCGCCCGGTCGGAAATAAATTGTCAGTTATTAGTTACGCACTGCGCGCCTGTCAGCTCTCAGGCCGTCCTGTCAGTTATCACACGCACTCCGACAACAAAAGAAAAGAAGGAAAAAGAAAGCCTTGAAGTGGATTAAAGTCCCGTCCTGAAGTGTCTCGAGACGCGAGTTTACGCAACTCCAACCCCCGTAAATTTAATCCCCTTTTCATTTTCATCTACTTCGCAGTTCGGCCGCCAGGCCGCGTCAGTTTTCGCGGCACACTCGGATAGCCGCGCTAGATCCCCGCTCTTCTCCTTCACGTCTCCTTCGCTGGGTGGCGCCGCCTCCTGCCTCTGGAGTAGAGTGCCTATATTGCAGAGAGGGTCCATCTCAGTCCGCGAGGAGCGTTCGCAATGTACTAATGGCGGACGCCTCCTGCGAAAGATTGGTCGCAAGTGCGCATGCCCTGCGTTTTCGCGTGGCGACGAGGAATGCGGTCGGAAAGGCGGAGTCGTTTGCAGACGACCGATTTTGCAACCTCCACGCAGCTCGTAATGCTGACGCGATTCATAAACATAAACTTGTCGAGCGGGTGGAAACTCTCTGTAATCTAGGCACACTGGAGTTGGTGCGTCCATATGTCGAGGGTATTTCAGGACACGCGATGCGGGGTTCGTCTGATCCGTTCAGACGAAGAAGGGCGCCCGGTACGGCGGTCCACGCACACAAGGCGTCGGATTATTGAGGGGCGACGGCGAGGGATGATCGGCCGACGGACGCCTCCAGGAAGCCGACGCTCGTTTCGCTGGGGATTTGGCGGACGTATGACAGCGACGTTTGGCCTAGCAGCTGTCACGCGTGTAGTCGGTGCGGGCGGCATTTCGCTCCGGTTGAGCATCGTGTACAGGTTGTTTCCCTGCGCTTTCAGGTGTACAAATATATATATATATATATATATATATATATATTAGCCAATGGACGGAGTGCATTGAAACTTTTTACAACGGAGTCCCTAGGGGCGCATTTATCATGCTCAAATTTCGGGACTATTAGTTTTTAAAAAATGCAAGAAAATATAAAATGACTCGGTATTTCACATGCAAAACAAAAGAGAGAGAGAGAGAGAGAGAGAAAAGTCTGATCGACGTTCCTATTTACACGTCGTACCACAAACGCTCAGATCTTCTGAATCTGCTTTAGGGTGTTCATCTCTAAGAAGCTTTTAAGCTTCTTGTACCAGGTGGCGCCATAGCAGCGTCGACCCGACGGTTTCCCTCTCTTTTCCACACGCGCATATGAAAACACAAGTTTTTTTTTTTTCTTTTCTTGCCTTTTTTTTCCTGGCCAAAAGTCTACATTCACGAAATATTAGTACGGTGAATGCACTACCTAAAGACACCTTTGTTAAAAGTTCCATTGCACTACGTTTATTGACTTATTTATACGATTTTGTTTTCTCGTTTTGTTAACGCTTGGAAGCAATCTGCATACTCGGGGACATCTTTATCTGGAAATAAAGCCAAAGGTATATACACCATTCTAATATTGGGTAAAGCACACCTAAAACGTACTTGAAGTAAAGTACAAAGTAAATTAGAGGTTATGTACTTCAAGCAAAGTAGCAAAGGCACCGGGCGAAATGTACTTGAAGTAAAGTACTATAAATATAATGTATTTTCACAGTAAAGTACAAATACTTTTTAACAAAATCTTTCATTCCCCTCTAAGGAGTTTTATCTTTTTTCTTTTTAAATGGTATGCATTGCCCAAGGTGTAATCGGGGAGTGTATCAGGTGTTTTCGTAAATGGTGAATATTGGATAAAGCGCAATGGCCAGAGAGTATTTGTTTTACTCTCGCTGACAAACTATTGAACACAATCAACTCACAAGCCACCTATTTGTGTCGGTCTTATAGCCGCCATTACTACTGAGAGAAATGACCAAATGACGTCAAAGACGATAGCGCATTTCCACATGATGATACACTATTTTTTGTTAGAGGTTGGTGAACTCTTATAGTCGACCCTAGAAGTTGCGTATAGTTGTGGGAAAGCCAAGGACGCGAGCGCGAGGTCCTTGAAAGCCTTGAAAGAGCTTAATTTCACCGAACCAAATTTGGGGAACACCTTTCGTCAGAAAGTGCCAGAAAAAAAAAATACTTTAGGCAAAGGACAAGTACAGACTCAGAGAATGTACTTCAAGTAAAGTACAAGATTTCTAACCTATACTTAAAGTAGTACTTTAAGTACAATGTACTTTGAGTACCTCTCAGCACCGACAAATCCAAAGCCCAGCGTGCGATCTCCGCAGCCCAGCTCGGGCATGTTCGTCACTTCGCAAAGCGAGCAAATCCCGCGTCTGTACTCACGAACGCAGAAAATGGCGCCGGCCAGAAGCCCTTCACTGGAAAGGTCTATTCGTGACTTCATTAAAACGGACGGCATCCTAGCGGGAAAACACTGAACTGAACGGAACAGGTCCTTTCGTGGTTTCTGCTCGTCCCTTGTGGCTTCCGTGATTGCATGTTGTCGGCGGCTGGCGCGATGAAACAGTTGTACCGGTGACTGTTGTTGATGTCGTATCAACGTGCTGCCCAGGCTGCTCTGAACGCGACTTGTACGCAACCGCGCGAACGGCATTGTGTGTTTATCAACGTTCATCAGCGCGGAAGAAGGACAGTAGGTAGACCTTTTATCACTTCAACCGAAGAAAGTTAAAGGCATGCTGAACCGGAAATTTGGAGTTCACAAAACAAGGTTGCAGCGATAGGCGAGACGCTATAAAACATAAGAACATCACTCATACTGCGATATCTCTAACAGTTGGCCGTATTTCTGGAAAAGTGCGCTATTGAACACGGCCGACGAAGCCTACGAGACATACGTCACGTCAGGATTCTTATTCCCTCTCCTCTTCTTTTTGTCCTTTCGAGCAAATGAACCGAAGTGAGGAGGAGAGAAGCGAGGCCGCTTCCCCTCATTCTCAACTGTCTCAGAAGAATCATGAAGTCATAGTCCTCGCTTGATCGCGACCTTTTTTCTTTTTTTCTTTTTTTTTTTCCAAAAATACGACCATCTGTTTGAGATATCGATAAATGAGTGATGTTTTCGAGTTCGTAGCGTCCTGCTCAACACTTTTGTTGCCTTATTTTGCGAAAACTAACTTTCGGTTCAGCATCCCTTTAAGCCCCCTGGAAGCTCGCTCGCGCCAAAACACCGCCCCAGGTTTTCAACGTATTGAAAAACAAATATTGGAGCAAAACATTTTGAAGCGAATGCTTTCCTTCTTAAATTCGAGCGTTATGTCTCGAGCTGGCACGCGGCACGGTACGACTTGTCTTAGGTCGCCGTATTTGTCGAGAATGGAAACCCTTATAAGCTGCTGGAGTTGCGCATACTTCAGTACTTTGTTTTGCAACGGTTGTCCAAGCCCCAGTGAAATTTTTACTAAGTGGTACCTCTTGCAAGCGGTACCACTTTCATATGGTATAACTTTCAGGCGGTACCACGCTTAAGTGGTGCCACTTGTAAGAGGTACCACCTGTGAGCTGGATGCACGATAACAAAGCCAGACATCACTCTCACTCTTCTATGGAAGCAGAAAAATCGCTCTGCTCGTGGAGCACAAACACTCGGATGGCATTAGATTAAATACCTCATGTCATTCATGTAGGCTAGGCCCTTGGTTGGATCGACAGAACAGTGGAGCGGCATAGGGGCCTGTCAGAACCCCTAATTTTTTTTTTTTTTTTTTTAAAGCTCGCGTCGCTCTCATCAAGCCCGCTTTGAGCCGATACTCGCCCATCAAGCTTCACCACTTCGCACCGGCGCACGTGCATACAGCTTCACCACTTTGCACCGAGTTCTCGAAAAAAAAAAAAAAAAAAACAGCTGCCGAGAAAGAAAACCCTCGGTCAGTCGGCTGGATATGTTCTTTGCCCATATTCCAAATGTTTCAATAGTACGGGACGGGCGCTTTTCGCGACGTGGGCGCACGTTTGGTATTTTATGAGTAGAGCGCTCGTAAGATTCACGCTTAAATTGCACGTGCTCCCAGCCGAGCAGCCGATCGACATCTCAGACAAAAAAAAAAAAAAAAAACGTTTTCCCTCGCGTATGCCGAGCGGGTTGTCAGCAGACATTAAGGAACCAATCAATCGAGTCGGGGCTAAAGTTAGGCCCTGCCGCTCACTGTTCTCAGTTTTGTCCTCCAAGCTGACAGTGCGGTGGGAGTTAACGTGCTCGTAGGGCCAGTCGCGTGTCTACCTTTCGCCACGGCGTCACGTTCCTCCCGCACCGTCCCACGAGACGAGAGCTGGGTCACGTGATAAAAGGGAAGCCGTTGATTGGTCCGAGGAGTGCGCAGCTCCCACCGCGCTGTCTATACTTAGGGCTAAAAGGAACGCATACCTCTAGGTTTCAGCCCTTCGACCTTGTTCGAATTTCTAGTCTTCGGGTGCGATTCGATCTGAAAGGCTCGATATTCCTTTAAACATACAAGACCGTTTTTTTTTTCTTTTTATGGGAGTTTGGGGACATTAATGTGGACGTTTTAGAGCCTGCGATGGGAGATTTTGTGCGTAACAAATTGTAGAGTTATATCGAGTGTGCCTTTCGTGTATTCGGAGCTGGAGTTTAGTGCACATTGCCTGTTTAAACAGCGTTCGAGAACTGATTGCAGACAGACGTTACGCGAAAATGCGGTCATCTCAGTTTCGAAGCCGATTCTATGTTGACATTCTGAGTTAAATAATCGGTGGCGCTGACTTCTGGTGGGGATTTTTTTTTTTTCCCCTTAAACTAGGATGGATACTTTTCTTTTTTTATTTTTTTATTTTTGTCGCAGACAATGTAGGTTGTTATTTTATGCGTTCGGAAAATTTATAGGTGTGACGACTGAAGCCTGCTTTCCTGCGCATAGCGCAGACTCCGTTTCGTACTGAACATGGAACCAGATGTGCGAGAAAGAATTCGAAAATAGGGCGCAAATTCAAATCATGCGAAAATCGTTTCACACTAGTTTAAAAAAAAAAGTACGTTTTTTTTGTGGATCGTAGGTTGCGTCCTTGATACGCGCTCATGGTGACATCAGGAGCTCCTGCTAGCAACGCAGAGCTGTGGAGAACCATCTATGTATTGCATGCAAACCAAAAATAATGTATATTCAAGTTTCGTGCCGCATACACCCTGTGGTGTGTTTTCTGTTCTCCGAAAAATGATGTGGAACTATTTTTGTTATCTTCTGTTTTTTTGTTTTTCTGCGCTTTTCGCTCATATTTTGGGGCGCGTGTTTTCCAATGTTTACAAATGCACAGCCCAGCGTGCGATCTCCACAGCTCAGCACGCGCGTGTGCGTCGCTCCGGAAAACGAGCAAAGCACGCGCCATACGCACGAACACTGGAAATGGCACCGGCCATACGCACTTTCTTGGAAAAGTCTATACTTCGTCTTACCTTAGCATGGACTATTGCATAGCCTCCTTTATACTGATAATGCCTGCCCAATGGTTGGCTTCCCCATGCTTCGTCGTCGTTGCGCCTGCTTCCCAAATTTGCCACTAGAGGCGCCAAAACCCCATACAAAAATGCAGACGACGCTTCTCCGCTGCCCGCTGCTACAGTCCACTGTGACGCCATTTGTGAATTGAATACATTTGTAACCCGTGCTACATAACTAGCGCAGGGCACCGTCGGTATAGTTTTCATATATAAAAGAAGTCTTAACCTTTCTTTTAGCTTTCACTTCTTGAACTATTTTTTTTTTTTTGTGGAACAGCGCCGTGTCTGTCGTTACCTCTTCTTCTTGTCCCTCGTTTATTTTCGCGCTGTTCCCTTTTCATGATGTCTAACCAACTCGCCCAACTTTATGCGTTGTTTCACTTCTTGGTTTTGTTTCTATGCTGAAATGTTACCAGACCTCTGGTGCTTGTCACAGCGACAACAGTAATAGTCAAACCAAATTAAAAAGGAGACAGAGAGGCTGGCGGACGTTCACGACGTTACAACAGCAGCCACTTGGCGTTTTTATTGCTTCTGGAGCAAAGCCGGACAACATACGACCCGCGGACCACATGCGGCAGTCAAGGGATTTTTCTCAGGACCGCGAAACGCGAGCCTTCGCTGACCGAAAAACCTGCGCACCCGTCGGCAACGCACTGACCGGGGATCTTAAAATACATTTTCAATTTTAAAAATATTTTTTAAGCTCACAGTTTTTTTATGTTTTGACCGGTTTCTTCTGGTCTGCACTGTTTTTCATGAATGCAGTTATAGAGCTTTAACGATTTCCTAGATAGGGGCTTGTTGAAGAAGATCTTCTTGAGGTCACGCTTGTCAGACACGGATGCAGAGTAGTTTGTGGAAATTGGCCTGAAATACTTAGTAGACAGAATTTGCAGAATCTTTGTACTGGTTTTACATCTTTATCCGCCTTTGCGCATTCAGAACGCCATGGTGCATAAGTGTATCTACGCAAGTCTCATCAGCTACATAAAAAGGCGTTTTCAGCATATTTCGTTTTTTTTCAGTAAAACCTCTACGAAGTTCTTCAGCGCATACAGCACCCTCACTAGCTTCCTCCGATGGATAGTATAGTCCTGCCCTGTCCTGGTGCCTGATGATGGAATCACTGTGAGCCGTAGAAGACTGCTTAATAACCAGTAGAAGCAGTCCACTGCAGTTGACATGTTACACTACAGCACGCCGGTACGATGCTCATCCGGATCAAAACAGGCAGAGCTGGGGAGTGAACCCAGGATCCAGGGTTCTGCAACGCGAGCCCAGGATCCTGGGTTCAATCCCCACCCTTGCCTGTTTCGACCCGTATAGGGGAGCCAGAGTTGCGCGTCTGTGTTTCACAGGTCGCCTCGCCGCTATTCACCGAATTCAATCACGTGGGAAACAGAAATCCAATGCTGCGCAGGAAAATCTTTACTATGGCCGATCCACAGCTCCGTTGGTCACTAGCCACTAACTAGTCACTAGTAAACTGTGCTCATGTCCTTTGCTAAAGGCAGTATATCATCCATTCATAGGTGGTATATTATCCATGTATCATTTCCCTGGGCATCGCGACGACGGCGAAGACAGGCGGTGTTCACCGCCCACCTATAGGTATAGGGCTTAACCGATTCCGGCCCATTCGGGTACGTGTTTCACCATGCTGTCAACCGAAAACGTGGACATCACGCGTGTAACATCAGAGTCTGACGGGGAATACTCGCGCGACCTTGGCAACGTGAGTGTACCGCCGCGTTCGAACTCGAGGGGACTAGGCCTATTCACTCGACCTACGGTTAATGTGGCTCCTGCACGCGTGAAGAGTGGCTTTCCTACCTTTCCCGAATAACTGGATTTCAAGATGGACGAACGCGCAACTCTGCTCCCTACGGGGGCCTAATTACAGGAACTCTCGTTCCAGCCTTTCGGGCAGGTACATATGTGCAAGAAATCAATCAAAAGCCGCATAAAGGTCGGAACTTGAAAAAAAAACTTTCAGCCTTTCCACTCTGGTGAAGAAGGAAGACCAGCGAAGCTGTACTATGGTGGGAATGAAGTAATGGCCGGCCGCCAGTCGGCAAGCCAGAGGGTAAAGGCTGGAAAGGTTGCCGCCGTCGCTCATAGATGGCGGTAACTGTCCAGAGTTTTGTGTCGAGATTTGTTTGCCCACGGACACGATACTGGGGAAACTAACCCTTAACAGTTTCGCTGTAAAAAAAAAAGGGGGAGGGGGGGGGGGGGGTTCCCCACCATTTTTCGGAAAATCAACTGCACGATGGTATTTCCAGTAGAAAAAAAAAAAAAACGCTAATATGCTTATAACGATACCACATGCCTATTTGCGGTCTTCGCGAAATGGTTTTCGCATCGTCCAATTTTTGGATCGTTGTTCCAACTTGAAGCCGCGGGTCACACTGCAAATACATCATACAAAACGAGTATGGACTCACTGTCTAAAGGGCTACGCAAACTGGCCGGCGTGGTCCGTAAACAACTCACCTCTCCAACAACAATTTTTTTTTTTTTTTTGACACGATAGCGAGCCGTGGTGAGTCGAAGAGGAGGAAGCGACGTGGACTGGCCCACCGGCCCATCATTGCAAAACGTATTTGTTCACGTGCTCGGCGCGTTCCACTGCATCAGGGAGTCGGGCGACGCCGCGACGCCGACTCCACGCAAACCTAGCCTCGACCTCCTCTCCACCCCGTTCGTGAACGTGATTGGTGGCATCCGGTGGTCTTTCGTCGTCCCGTCACGGGGCGGGGACGCCGTAGCTTCCCGGGACGTGTCGTGGCGAGGAGTGAAGTTCCTCTCCCTGGCTTTAAAGTGAACTTTCTCCGGCTCGCCACGGCCAAGGCGCCGCCACTCGGCGTACCCCCCCCCCCCCCCCCCCCCCCCTTCGCCCCCCCGAACGGCGCTGTCACGTTGGGCGTACAAAAACTGTCCCCAGGCATAATCGAAACATGCGCATGTGTGAAAGAAACATGCTTCGATCATGCCGGAGCCGTGTCTTAAGATAACGCTGTTGTCATGTCTACAGCAACCACCGTGTGTCTTTCGCAGGAACTGTGAGCAGATGCGACTACGGCTCTAGTCTACAACTGTGTCAAAGCTCCTGACGCGTGCGCGTGGCATCGGTGAAAAATCAAACGATATATCCACATGCGAGTTTCAACTTTGCAGGCTAAAAGATTCTTTGCGAGGGTCCCAAAATGAGCCCAACCGGGGGATATAAAACCATTTCATCCTGCAGCCATTAAGAATATATATATATATATATATATATATATATATATATATATATATATATATATATATATATACGAGGGGCGTTCATAAAGTTCGTATTATCGGCACAAAAAAAATGAAAAAAACGGAACAAAACAGGCATCAACATGAGCGCGCGTCCCTCTAGTTTCCGCATCATATAAACATCGCATGGTATAGTAGCTCGGAACGCCGCTAGGGAGTCGAAACAAAAATGGCACCGCCCGTCGGTGCCAAGCACACGCAGTGATCCGTTGTTTTCATTTGAAGGGAAGCAATGCCAAGGATATTCATTCCAATCTGGAAGCGTTGTTCGGGGACAAAACTCCAGTTTATGACACTTTGGTTAAATGGCACAGACACTTCCAGTGTGGCCAAATAAGAGAAAAGCATTTCAAGGACGGCGACAGAGGGATTGCTCAAGTGGAGCGATTCATGAACACTCAAAACGACGAGTTCTATAACATTGGCCTCCGGCATGTGGTGAATCGCCGGAAAAAAAGTGGGTAACTTTTGGTGGCGAACATGTATACAAAGTCTCAACTCCTACTCAAGTTTTATTGCTGAATCTCTATTCCTTCGTGACAATAATACGAACTTTATGAACGCCCCTCGTATATATATATATAAACCAGAAACAACAAGCACTACGCTTGCGTTTATTTAAAACTTGGTTCCACTCAGTTTGTTTGCACACACGCGTTCCTAAGGCCTTTCTTTTTAACTTTCTGCATTTTATCGACTGCACGTTACTCGAGTGAGTGGCGCGTGCGGGCCCGTTAATTAGTTGTCGCCATCGAAATGTTTGGGACGAATCGCCAAAGAACTGTGGTGGTGCAAAACGCATCCTCGCCTGCCGCTAACGTACGAAGGAGACAAGGGTCATTATAGTGTACGCCTAGAGTATCGTCCCCCCGGTCCCCGAATTTCTTTTGGGCGCCGCCATTTTGGTGCTTAGCGCTGTGCGGGCGGCATTGGCAATCGTCTTAATTTGAAAACGCGAACGTCCGAGCGCTATGGGGCTTAGTCAGCTAAACTTTATGGCTTAGTCAGGTAGAGCTTATTTACTTTTGTTTTCTCCCCACCCGTGACTCAAGAAGTCGAAATAAATATTAGTATTATTATAATTATATAATGGTATCAGCTAGCTCTATATTATGGTACCTTGTCGTGGTTTTTAAATATTTTTTTTTTTAGGACGGAAAGCTATTTTTAGCGATTTCAGGTAAAGGTGAAGATAACGGCCAACAATGATTAGAAGCACCGAGGTGACTCAATTGTGACGTAACTGAGTCTGAAGCATTCCGTGTGTTTTGGCTCAATTCGCGGTGAGAAGCTCGCTAGGGGCGCTCTTGTTTTCCTCATTATTGTTAGTGCACGTGCTACCCATGCGGTTATGTATTAATTTTCATTGTGCATGGAAGCTTGGCCTTGCACGTGCTTTCCCCAGCAGAGGAGGTTGAAGTATCCTCACTCTGGGGTGGAAACAAAGTTTCACCAGTGTTTGACACCCAAACGTTTTGCCGCGAAAAGCTTAGGCCGCCCACAGTAGCGAGAAAACGCGAAAACGACTGCGAGAAACCAGGACATCCGTGCTGCTTATATCGCGGGCCAAGATGATTCCTTGAATTGGATTCCATGCTTCATACGAAGCACAGATGTGCCGGTTTCTCGCAGTCGTTTTCGCATTTTCTCGCTAGTGTGGGCGGCCCTTTACTTATTTGTACTACGACCTAGTACGATAAATGTTGGACTGCTATTTTGGTTACTAGCAGACACTGACTTTGGAAGAGGGTCAAATGTAGCCACTTAAATACCAAAAAATGAAAGGAGTATTTTTTTTTGTTTTTTTCAGGCCCAGCCTATGGCACGCGCTTGTTTCCCTCTGTCGTGATTGCGCATGCGCGTCCAAAGCTCGAGGGTTGCCGAAGCGTTATCGAAGGTAGGAAGCTCGTACTGACGGCAGGACGACGGAAGCTCCTTCCTGCCCTTTTTATCGTGTCGGCGCCCAAACGAGCACGAAAATACTGCCTTGAATTATAGTCTGAACGAGGCTTTCACGGTACGAGCACCCGTGCTTGCCACGGGCGCTGAATTCCCGCGGAGCCCACTGTTGTAGCTCTTGCTACGGAGTATAGTCCACACTAGAGCCACTAAGCGAGCTATACGCTTGGAGTACTGGCACTCCGTTCCCCGATCTGCCAGTGGGCGCCGCCATGTTCGTGCTCATCGCAAAGCAGACGCAACTGCCGATCGTCACAATTAAAAAAAAATGCGACTTCCTGAGCTTTAGATACGGTGTTTGAAAACTCGGGTGTCATTTTTTTTTCCTCTGCCGCGAACTGTTTCAGCATTTCTGGAGGAAGGAAAAACGTTTCCTGCGATTCAGATGAAGCTTCAGATAACTGGCCACCATGATTTTAAGCCCCAAGACGGTTGAAGTGTCGTTACTCTGAAGCGTAGCTTATTTAGTGGTTCTATATTTTGTTTTAGCTCAAGTCCAGATGCAGACGATGCTACAAGCGCGAGCCCCGGGCTTTCAGCGTCCCTGCCAAGCACGTGCCCTCAAGCAGTGCAAGCACTGTTCAGGGCCACATGCTCGCGCTTGTAGAATCGGCATGCGTCTGGACTTAAGGGTCATGAAACGATTTTCCTACTTCTTCCTCCTTAGCTTTAATCCTCAACTCAAATGCGAATAGGTGAGCGGCGTTTGGCAACTTCCGGTTCCTTAGGAAATTTTGTTTCACCATTGACAAGCGACAACAATGAGCTACAAGCCTGTGCAAGCATAATTCTGAAACCTCCAGACTTTAGTTTTCAGAACCATGCTTAGAAAGGCTTGCAAACGATCGACGTCGCTTGTCAACAGCTAAACAAAATTGCCTAAGGAACCGGAAGTTGCCAAACACCGCTCACCTATTGTGAAATTACGTGGTCGTGACATTCCTTCGTCACCGGTGCGATGACTCCTAGGTTCCACCGTGCTTTTTATGCACACCATAGAACTTGTCATTCCCCAGTGACAATAAGTTCCGTCAGGGCACTCATTGGCCACGAACGCGAATCCAAATATTCGTCGACGGATTGATTGTTGACGAGCGCATACGTCCGAGTGACACAGTTCTCGTGTCCAATGCGTGAGCTGGGCTCTGCTGACGTCAGTTTGGCGCCGGTGACGCGCTTTTGGAACCGCGGATGTATCATAGTGAAAAGGCGGAGAGCTTTCGAAGGCAAGAAGGTACAAAATAGTCCGCTATATTTTCAAATGTTCGTACCGAAAAGCTGGCTTTTGACTTTTTAGCCTCTTTATTTTGGCCAACTAAACGATATGCGATTAGTAAAGTCCCAATTTAAAATCATTCATCCCAACCCAAAATTCGTTTCATGGCCCCTTTAAGTTGAAACGAAGTATAGTCAACACTATGCTCCGTTCAAACTGAGAGTGCAGCCAAAGCTACAAGGCGCGAGCAAGCCCGCATTCCTGGCTTTCAGAGGTGCCTTTCTAGCGTGAGCGCTCCTCCTGCGGAATAATGTTTCACAGCCGTTGCCTCGTGTTTGCTCCTAGATAAGCTACGCTCCAGAATAACGAAACTTCAGCCACCTTGGTGCTTGGAATTATGGTTGCCAGTTCTTTATCTTAAATCGCAAGAAACGCTTTTCCGCCCTCCAGAATTGTTAAAAGCAGTTCGCGACAGAGAGTATCACCGGAGCTTCCTAATGCCGCATCTAAAGCTGAGGAAGTCGGTCACATGTTTGGAATTGTGACGATTGACAATTGTGTCTGCTCAGCACTGATCAGCACCATGATGGCGGCGCCCACAAGCAGATCGGGGAACGGACTGCCGGTACTTTAAGCTTAGCTCATTTCTACTCCGTTTCACCCTACGATAAACTAGGGCCCGAAGGCAGGCGGGCGGAGCGCTATTTCAGAAAACCTTGCATCTGCATTGAAAGAGAATGTGCGAGATAAATTCCGATACGCAGAGAGTACGAAGAGCACTAATCTTACACGTAGTGTTCTCTCTTGTTATAGCGCGCTCTTTTATGTCGGGGAAGTAAAGGTACATGGTATTCAGTTTCATAAGCATTCATGCCGTATTTCGTAAACGTGTCGGCTGATTGGAGAAGTTGGAGGGCGCGCAGGCCACACTGACATAAAGTCATTTCGCCTGGGGTAACGCCGACAAGGTTTCACCAGAGGAAAATCGGCAACTCCCTCGCCGGGGGCACACGTCGGGGAATGATATTGTGAAATTTTTTTTTTTTTTTTGCCCGATCCCCCAAAGGTCATCCTGGTGATATCCTACACTGCCTGGTGAAAATCGGCTTAGAAGGGCGGGAGGAATCATGTTTTTGTCTTTTTAGACTTAGGCTAGGTGGCGCATGCTACCGCCCGTTACAAAGGGTATAGACAGTAACATCCATCCATCCATCCGCCTTAGCCGTAACAATCCAATCAAATTTTTGTGTACGTACCCGGACCAACACCTCCTGGCCGTAGTGCTGATAGAGACGTCGTCATCAACGAAGGACAACGCTGGTCACAGATTGAACACGACGATTGCGTCGACGTTCGGCTAAAACTTGACGCTGACGCAGCATTCGTTTCCAATCTGTGTGCAGCGTCGGCCTTCGCAGATGACGCAAAAATGTCAGCACTACGGCCTTTAACCATGTTGAATTAACCTGAGACTGGGGTAGAGAAGAAACATAAACGTAGAAAGGACAGAAAATAGACAGGACGACGTCGTCCTGTCTATTTTCTGTCCCTTCTGCGTTTTGATGTTTCTTCTCTACCCCAGTCTCAGGTTAATTCAACATGGTTAATATTCACCAGCTCGCCTGCACCTTTACGATTTTTACTACGGCCTTTTTCCTCTGGGCGGTGTTGCCCGGACCCGCATCTCCCTTCCGCACGTGGTCAGAACAGACGCTCCCGTGACGAACGCTCTATCCGACTCATCTTCATTCCTCAATGGTCACTGGCTCCGATCCCGGGTTCGCTTCGCCACATCGCTTCCAGGCGGTATTTAATCCTTTCAGTAGTCTTCAGTTGTAGTAACCAGACGGAGCCGCCGCGAAGGCTCGATAAGCAGAGGAAAATCTCGCCTCCGCATGACGCGTCTTGGCGCATTGACATGTACGACGCAGCAAATATACCACGTGTTTTCTAACAGGCTCGTGATTGGACCCGGCGACTTGTACTACTGAGCTTTAGTCCATTGTATGATGAGACAAAGTATAGTGGCTGGACCCGATCCCGGTGCCGAGCGCGTCCTTCGACGCGTTCATTGGACACGAGGCCCAGCCGAGCACTGACGCGGCGTTCGTATCCAATCCGTGTCTTCGCTCGATCTCACTGTGATGACGTCAAAGTTCCAGCGCACAGGGTCGGATTATTCTAGGTGGTGTTGGTACAGCGCGGTGACGGATGTCGCGGAACTCTGAAAGTTTTTTGTGTAACGGCAATAAGCATGGGCGTCTAATCACTGAAAGAGCTTGAATGGCAGGGAGCTTTTTTCGTTGTTCCGCGTTCAGCGCGAGCTTCCTGCCTCCCATTACGCGTCGGCCTCCAGCGTACATGCGCAGCCCAAACACGACGGAAGGCGAAGAGCGCGTGCTAGAAGCGGGGTGTTCGAAGCAGACGTTCCGTCGTTCTCATCCTTTCGGCGACTTTAGTCAAAAGAGCGGCCACATTGAGTACTTCCAGAGCTGGATGCGTCAGGCGACACCCGTCGTGCCGAAGCCATCTCGGGTTGTTCTTTTTTTTTTTTGTAATTTAAAGTGTTAAAATAAAACTTGATTTCCGCTTTGAGTTCTGTGAAACATTTAAGACCTACTGAGTTCTGTATTTGACACAGAAACGTTTATCGACACCGAAAGGATGAGAACGGCTGGGTGGCGTTTCGCTTGTCCCTTCGCTGAACACGAGCCTCTTACCTTTAATAACAGTTCGACGTCTCGTGAATTTCTATCGTGCACTGACTGCCAAAGCACGACAGAAGGCGAAAATCCCGTGTTGGAGGCCGGGGGACCAAAAAAGAGGCTCCGACATTCTCATTCTTCCGGCGACTATAGATAATTGGTCAAGTTTCTTTCGATCATCGGGATAACCGTTCCGCGGGTGTTTCTTTTCCGCATTGCACTGATGTCATGCAACAAAGTGCGCCCAGCGGACACGAGGGCGGGCTCTGAACGGCGGTTCGGGAAGTTCTCGGCGTAGTAACCGTGCCCGTTACGAGAGATAAATCGAAAACTACAGTATTCTATTCGATAATATAAAACTTCCGATACTAGCAAACGCTTTACGCAACAACCGGAGAGCGTAGCGGAGCTCGAGTTTTAAGTTTCGAATTTGGAGGAAGGACGGAGACTATTTTGTACTTCAAAATCTCTGTCAAAAATAGTACCCATATTTGAGGACAAATCTAGAATAACCGCGGCGCAGAATAACGCAGAAGCCACATTAACGTGTTCAATATAAGTGCGCGGCGAATGGGAGAACCAACGGGTAGATTTCGAGGGCGGGGTTTTGGAAAGTTTTCTTCGCCATTTAGTTCCACGTGCTAGCACGGCAGGGTCAACTTCAAGAGAGCACGGCGGGAACCATGCCGCTGCCTCGCGAACCAGTTCAGTCCAGTCCAAACCACGACCATCTAAACTAAAGATGGCAGCATGCAGTTAGACAATAAATGCTAAGGCATTTAATAGACGTCTCAAAAACTAAGACTCTAAAAAGAAAAAGAAATGAACCGGCGTTTAAAAATTTGCGCGCTTGCGTACGTGGCCCTGCCAGCATCTGCTTGCTAGTCTGTAGATAATACGCGAAACCTCCCCAGCCTACGATGTTTCTTTGAAAACAAAAGTTTCCTGCGGGTTGTTTTTATTCCGTGCGGCAGTCGTCAAAAAAAAAAAAAAAAAAAACAGCGCTGGCGAGAAGCGCTCCAGATCGAACTGTCCATCTTCCGTCACGAGACGTGGCCCCGACCCCGAGACTCACCGGACAACGTGGCCAGGAGCAGCACGACGACGGAGCGGTGCATGGCGACGGCGGCGATCGCGGCTGGCGGCCCCCGCCACACCTCATGGCAGCCTGCGCCAAGACATGTGCTGCTCCGGCGAGCCTCATCTCCCGATCAGCGAAGAAGGGGTGCATCCCTTTCCCCCCTCCTCTGCTTCCTTCTTCCTTTTTGCTCCCCTTTCTCCCCGCCCTTTTAAAAGGACACGTGACCCCTCCAACTCCGCCCTCCTCTCGCGTCCCGGTCTGTCTCCTCGCCCGGAGCAGCAGTCGGTGTCGAAGCAACGTGCTCGACGGATCTGCGTCCTCCGTCGTACCCGACGGACTGTCAAGAATTATCTGGTTTTACCAAACTTACAAATTACCAAGCTTGACACAATTTTGGCATTTTCGGACTTTACTCTTCCCGACATGCTATTTGGTATCTCTAAATTCGAAACAGCTATTGAGAAAACGGCAAATGAATGTCACGCCGTAACCAACATTCAAATTTTCCCGCGTTCTCCGGTGAGGGGGACGTCACATGTTGTATAAACCGACCAACGTTATTAGATTACCTCAGTTGTGGAACTCCCACAGAAGAGGGTGCCGCCCCCCCCCCCCCCCCCCCACACACACACACACACACTCCCTTTAGTCCTCCTTCCGTCTTTTAAGGCGCCATATAGATTTTTTTTTTTTTTCAAGGCTGCGTTTTCGATAGGTCTGTCTGTCTCAGGCCGAAAATATTCTTTGTTGCTTTGAGTGGGCCAGCGCGTAACCCACTGGCGCACTCAGTGCGTGACTTGCGCGGTAAAATGGCGTCTAAGCATTAGCTAGGGACACTAAATGAGCAACGCTTAGGTTATCCGCACTCTGCTTCCCGACATTGTTGAGGCGCGGCCATCTTGGTGCTTTCTAGAGCAGACGCAACTGCCGATTTAAGTGATTCAAAAGTGCGACTTCCTCAGCATTAGATTCGGTATTAGAAAACTCGCGTAATGTTGCTTTTCTCTGTCGCGAACTGCTTGAACATTTGTAGAGGACGGAAAAGCGTTTGCCTAGATATCAGATTCCAGACGTGGCATCAATTTTCCCGCTAAATTTAGCGGGGAACTTAACCCGCTAAATTTAGCGGGGAAACTTAACCCGTTTAATTTAACGGATAATTTAACGGTTAAAAGTTTCCCTGCTATCTTTAGCGGGTTAAGTTTCCCTGCTAAATTTATGAGAAAAATTTCCCCGCTAGATTTAGCGGGTTAATTTTTTCCGCTAGATTTAGCGGGAAAATTGACGTCACGTGATATCAACACCGATTCAGTTTCCCCCGCTAAATTTAGCTGGGAAAATGACGTCACGTGACTTCGTGTCACGTCACCCATGAACAAATTCAGTGGGAGGAGGAGGAGGATGAGGAGGAAATGAGGGGAGACGGAGAGGAGGGTACGGAGGTACCCTCCCCTCATCCTCCTCCTCCTCCCATGAACAAATTCAGTGGGAGGAGGAGGAGGATGAGGAGGAAATGAGAGGAGGAGGAGAGGGTACGGAGGTGGGCTCTAGTTTCGCGTTACAGAGATTTGTAAACGTCTTTCATTTTTTGTTAGCGAGAGTGTTTTTAGCTTTTATTTCACACTGTCAAACTTCTTGAAAGACAAGTTGTACCGCCCCCAATACTCCACGTTTGACGTCACGCCTTCAGTGGTGGTAGTAGAGCCTCTCGGACCAAATTTGAAAATTCCGTAGCTGATTCGCGGCGAGAAGTTTGGGTATCGCCGCGTGGTGGAATTTCTTTACAACCCAAAGTGAGGATACTTCAACTTCCTCTGCTGGTGCAAGCACGTGCAATGGCAAGCTCCTATGTACTATGAAAGTTAAAACATAACCGGGTGGGGCAGCACAACCGCAGAGTGACGAAAACAAAAGCGCCCCTAGCGAGCTTCTCACAGCGAATAGCTTCGTGACTTGCGTTAATTTTCCCGCTAAAGTTATAGAGAAATTGAAGTCACGTAACCTAAGGCCACACGACCTGGTGGTATTGACGTAACATCACGACGTCAGTGACCCGAAATCACGCGGAGACGTCATTACGGTGTGAAGCTCGGCTCTCACGCGACGCCTTGACATCTTCCGGCGTCAGTTTTATTTTTATTTTTTTTTTCTGCTGGGAACAGCCTGAAATTACTGGAATGTGTGAAAAATTGTATGGTTTGTATTGAGCTGGAAACATCGGTTGGTTTAATCAAGCCGGAAAGTGCATCAGAAAAAGCATGTGGAGTAAGTCAACAGGCCGATTTCGGCCCTCTAATTGGTGCGTCTTCATTGACGTCACATCGGCTTGATTACGGGGCGTGAGAAAAAAAGGAGGGGAAAGGGGGGGGGGGGGGGGGGGTGCTGAGGTGAACACGTCTCAGGGATCACGGGCTAGCTTTATATTCGTTTGCACCCCAATTACCGTAGCTAAACAGGTCCGGCTCCCACGCGGAGCATTACTGATTACCCCCTTTATGCGGAGAGCAAAGACATATGTATGTGCATTTTAGATTACATATGCGTTATCCTATCAAGACGTACACGCTTCAGACGCCAAGAGCATCGATCGCTTGTTCCTTCGATAACGATTTTTGTTCTACGCTGCTAAAGTTTACAATCTGGGATGAAGAAGGACGACGCTCACACAACTACTACTTCCGCGGCGTATGAACAGTCAATGCGCAAACCTTTATTTTTCCTTCAGGTAAACACCGGTGTAGCTGGCTCTCGGATTCGCTTACGCGTAGAGCGTTTTAATACGTTGGATAAGGAATGTAAACAAAACCACAGTTGTGTTTGCGCGTATGTTTGTACAGCCTGAAGTTAAGTCTGCCTCGACGGGCGACTTGTCTCCCAGCTGTAGATGAGAAATTTAGCCAGTGCAGTACAACCGCTAGCCATGGGATCTTTTAAGGCCCCTACACACATTCGCGTTTGACAGCGTTTGAGTGCGTTTGACTGCGTTAAATGAAAGCGAGTCATCGGCACTTCTGTGCTTCATATGAAGCGTAGAATCCAAATAGAGGAATAGCTTGGCACGCGACATAAGAAGCAGGGATGTCCTGGTTTCTCGCAGCCGCAACGCAGTCAAACGCACTCAAACGCACTCAAACGCTCTCATACGTTAATGTGCGTAGGGGCCTTAACGTGCTCCACGCAGTAGTGATACAGGACTGCACGCCGGTACGATGCTCCTCCAGATCGAAACGGGCAGCGGTGGGGATTGAACCCAGGATCCCTGGGTTCTGCAGAGCGAGCTTTCGCTCCACGTGCCCCGAGCTTGTGTGCACGAGCCCATAACAAAAACACAAATGAGCATGTACAGTGCCCTAGCCTACGGTGCTCTACGAAACGAAAAAGATCAGCGGAGAGATTGACCTAATAGGTGAGCGGCGTTTGGCAACTTCCGGTTCCTTAGGAAATTTTGTTTCACTGTTGACAAACGACGACAATGAGCTACGAGCCTGTGCAAGCATGGTTTTCAAACCTCCAGACTAGTTTTCATAACCATGTCTTGAAAGGCCTCCAGAATACCATACGTCTTTTGTTAACAGCTAAACAAAATTTCCTAAGGAACCGGAAGTTGCCAAATGCCGCTCACCTATTGCATATGCTCCGCTTGAGGAGCACATACAGCTGCTCTAGCGCATGCAGCTAGCATATACAGTTAGTCTAACTTAAAGTAACCATATGGTTCCGCCTTTCAAATACTCTAGGCATCGCTAGGATATCTGTATATGCGCGAGGCCACGCACTCTGCTGGTCTGATTCGTTTCGATGAGCACTGTACATTGTACAGAACAATGTAAATTTTCTTTTTTGTAAGGGCTGACAGTAATATCAGAAACGCAGCATTGTCTTTTTAGATAGAAGGCCGCCATTTTGACGCGCTAAGCAAGCCCGACAGATTTCTTGGTGTTGGACTGTGCAATACGGGTGCGCACAATCAAGTGAAAGTAAGCCCAGTGGAGTTGACCCATAAGCGTGCAGCCAAGTAAAACACGTACGCGATCCGCGAACTGCGTGCGCGCTCGTGGGCTCAATGACAACGCTACGAAGCATTTTAATGTGAAAGAATTATTAGGCTACTACTCAAAATTTTCAGCGGGCTGTACGTATGCGCAGTAGACCATTCCAGTTCACTGTGCTTGCTCCCCATTGCGCCGCGCGTACCCGGAGCGGCAGTACGCACTCCTTCACATTCGCACCCTCTTCGAAGGACCTGACGACCTTGACGTCGTCCTCGACGTCGTCCTAGAGGTCGTCCTTGAGGTCGTACTAGGGGTCTTGCTTGAGATTACCCTAAAGGTTATCCTAGGGGTCTTCCTTGAGATTACCCTAAAGGATATCCTAGACGTCGTCCTCTAAGACGTCGTCCTTGAGGTCTTCATAGAGGTCGTCTTAAAGGTCCTTTTTGAGGTCGCCCTAGAAGTCGTTTTAGAAATCGTTCTACGTGTTGTCTTTGACGTCAGTCCCGGCCTTACATCATCAAGCGCCCTGGGCGAACTCCTGCCGTGGCGCCCCCCCCCCCTTATTTTATAAGCCCCTATCTACTAGGTGCGACATCACGTTATTAGTAAACATGTGAGTAATTGCCCAACACGAGCGTTTCGTCAGACGATAACCGCATCCCAAAGACGAAGGGCGCTGTGTTCAAATAAGTAAATAAAAAAACCTAAAATAGTTACAAAAGAGAGCGCGGCGGCGCCCCCCTATTGATGGTGCCCTGGGCTACCGCACAGGTCGTCCACTTCTAGGGCCGGCCCCGTTTGACGTCATCCTCTAGGACGACGTAGAGGACAACGTTAAGAAAGACGTCTAAGACGACCTCAAGGACGACCTCTAGAGTGATCTCAAGGGCGACAAGGATTTAGCGTGGTCCTAGAGGACAACGCTAAGTTTAGCGGAAAAATTGACGTCACGACCTATGCACCAATTCAGTTTTCCCGCTAAATTTGGCGGTCTGCAAAGATAAATGCTATCACATTCATGGATAATCACCCCTGTGGTATCTACGAATGTGCCTCGACCATCAATTTGCTGTCCTGTATTTAATTTTTTTTTTGTTAACTCGAGCGAGCTGACACGAGCTTCTAATTAAAAAGAAATGAATATAGTGTAGAAGGGCTTGACTTGTCTCAAGGCTTCCCCTGCAAAAGTTTGCCCACTTTACCAAAATAATATTGCTTTATGACGTTACGACATTTTTTTTTTTTTTTTTTTTAGTAAAACACTTATGAGAAGGTCTCATGGATATAAAGGGCCCTACATTTGAAAGCTCCGAAAGGAACGCGCAAAAGACCAAGCTCGCCAGGTTGTTCACGTCATGTCCGTTGCGGTTGCAGGGCTCTTGTGCAAGAACCAAGAGACACCGTCGTCGCCGAGAGTTTATAAAAACAGACCCGCAATGTTCATCTTCGATATCCCCTTCATTCTTCCGCAAAACAAAACAAAAACTTAACAGAACAGCGGTCCGCCGAAGTATTACTTTTTATTCTCGTGTCGGCCGATGTGTGGCGTCGCTCAACGACCCTCCAGCCCTCATTGAAGCTTTCAAGGAGACAGAAACGCCTGAAAGGCTGGGACAGACGCAAGAGTTCCAACCCTTTCTTTTTTTCTTGTTTCTCGAGCGACGTTAAATTAAGAAAATATTGACCCGTCACTGCACGACGAAGTGAGCGCTCGCGTGTGCGTGTGGCGACAGAAACTTCGTCTTGAAGTCTTACTTTCGAAAGATAATAGTATGACAACAAACAAGCAAAACAAGGAGCCTTTTCCGCCAAAGACCACAACCGAGAAGAAGCATAGATTGATTGGTTCTGCCCTAAGCATTGACTTTCCGTCTTTCTAAACTGAAAAGAAACCGCGGAAACAGCAACAATAGAGCTTTGGTTAATTTATTGAAATACCAAAGAGCGTTCTGGGTTTGTATCAATATTAAGCCTCCGCCAACGTTAGTAGATCAACTCAGTTACGAAAGTTCCCATAAACTGTGTTTTGAAGATACCCCCCCCCCCTCCCCTCTTCCCCCAAGGTCCGCCTCCGTCGCTTGACGCGCCAACCGTTTTGAGGACGGCTGCTGCAGTAACCAGAGGGAACTCTAGGGAATACACAAGTTTTGAAGCATTGCAAATATGATGGTAAGCTTTGAGACTGGTAGATAATATGGTTAAAATAATAAAATTCATATCCTAGCACACTGAACTGCTGTAACGCTTAATCGCTGTTACCACACTATAATCTTGGACAACGCTCTGTGGCTCTGCAGTCAAAACTATGGGCGCACATGCGCTTGCGCACCTTGAGCGCCCATCAAAGCTGTGCACCCGCACTCTTCTTTTAAAATAGCTATCCGAGAGTCTAGGGTGGTAACTGTGGTGAAGGGTAACTGCACTAAAATATACTGTATCAAATCTGTTCTCCCCCAGTTTCATGGTTTACCGTCATGTTAATATACACACCAGCTCGCCTGCACTCTAAGCATTTTCTTCTTCCAAATGGCGCTTCAGCGTAGACCACTAAATACACAGTGTTTTGAAACGCAGCCTCCAGGTGGCGCTTCAAACGACGAGTGGCGGACTTTAGGGGAAGAGGGGGGAGGAGGAGGGGGGAGTGTGGAACTCCCCCCTTTACGGGAGTTCCACAACTGTGATAATCTAGTAACGTTTGCCCCTAAGCAGTCTTCGTTCCACCGCCTCGGCGTGACATCAGAAACACAAATTTTTATAAATCATTTTTTTTTTTAATTTAGTTAAAGCAAGCACAGGCCGCAGTGATGCCCAAGCAGAATAGTATTACAGCAGGTGCGGCAGTAGTCAATGTATGTAGTATTAACCGGTGCACACATCACTTGGTAAGGAGTAAAACACTGGCGTTGTCTTGCGGGACCCAAAAGAGAGCTATTTGGAGAAAACAAAATAGAGCAAGTACACAGCAGGGCTGCGAGATTTGTCAAGAAATTGCAATTATAAAAAAAGTTCTACTGCTCCTACTAAGCAATTAGACTGGGAGCCACTTTCCTCCAGAAGAAGACGTCTTCGCTTGAAGTTTCTTCATGCAATTTACCATGGTCAAACCGGGATTAATAAAGCAAAGTTTATTCAACCACCCAACTTTGTATCTAGGAGATTAGACAACTCAGAAAGATAATAGGGAATCAACACCCCGAACCAATGTTCTGAAATCTTTTTTTTTTTTTTTTCAAAACACTATTAAAGGGTATAAAGCGCCGAAAAAACACGGACCGAGACACGAAGACAACGGCAGAATGCGCACTTTCGACTGAAGTGTATTCTTCAGGTGAGAGTGCGCCTTCTGTCGTTGTCTTCGTGTCTCGGTCCGTGTTTTTTCTGCGCTTTATACCCTTTGCGATGTACCAACTGGCCCATCAAAGCACATTATGGGCACCCTGCAGGTCAAACTCAGTGCCGATACCCGCGCCTCTCGCGGAAACCCATCTCGGCAGTCGCAGCTCGACTGCAGTGGTACACCTGTTGCAAGGACGACATGCCTGCTTGGGCTACTATATTGACGGAAGTGTGAGAGCAGCGTGAGCGGCGGCCGAGTTTCAGCGCTCTCCCTACGCTGACTCAAAAGTTGCCGCGCGCGGCGCTGTTTGCTAGACGATCGGTAGCGGCTCTGAAAGGACGCAAGGTGCCCAAATGACAGTGTTTCTATCTTGTCAAACTCACTTTTCTTTCACAGACTGTCACGTGACAGCTGGGCAGACTGACATGACTAGGAAACTGTTTTGATCCTTGCGATGGGAATTCGTGTGATTACTGGGCGTGATACTGCTGTTTATTTAGCTGTTCCTAGTTTGATTATTTTATTACTTTTCTTTTTACGTGGTTGATAAAATTACAATTTGATTTTTACTCATGCGTCACGCGGCATGCGGGAGTTATTGTTATTGCCGTTAGTGCATGTCTTCCTCAGCTGGTGTTATTATCTGCCAGGTACCTGGAATGCGAGCAATCAGTGTTCTTTTATCATATTCCGGGCCCGTCTCCGTTTTTGAGTGTCTTTTCCTGTGTGCTTGCGTTTCCTTCGTTTGTTTGGTGCATATGTACGAGTGTACTTCTACCTTCACGAGTGACTATGTACCTCCCCCCTCCACCCCTCCCTCCCCCCCCCCCCCCCTTTGCAATAATGCCTTCGGGCGCTGCGGGGTAACCCGAAATAAAAAAAATATATATAAAAAAATAAAAGTTTAACTGTACTGCCTCCGTCAGCCAGTCGGGGAGTAGGAGCGAAGCACGTGACAGCCCGCCGCACCATAAGTGCACTCCGGCTGTTGTCACCTGTTTGTCAAGTTATGAAGAACCGGTGTGCAGCAATGAGGGTGTTGATTGAAGTTGAACGAATAGCGAATTCCAGGCGCCTCACCGTTAACAACCCAGATGCCACGGAGCCGAATCCGATAACCCCAGGAGACATTTTACTGCGGAACGAAAATTAGCATGCTTGCCAAATGCAACAACCAAGGCGGAACATAAATCCGAAAAAAGAGCTACTCAAAGGAGTCCAATACCGACGACGCCTAAAGGACGACTTCTGGGAGAAAATAATTTCATGGCCTGGTTGGTCAAACATAGTACACAAAATCAGCGCACTGGACGAGCACACGAAGAAGGAGCAGACAGGACAGAGCGCTTTGTCCTACCTACTCCTTCTTCCTGTGCTCGTCCATTGCACTAATTTTGTGAACAACTTCTGGAAGCGCTGGCAGCCTGAATACATTCTCCAACATAGATCTGCACACCGCTCTAAAACATAGGTCAAACCTAAATGTAGACGATGTAGTCCTTGTGCATTAAATAACACGCCGAGGCAATTTCGGCAACTGGGAACGGCGTTGCGGGCTAACAGAGGAAGAGATGAAAGCATGCGGTCATGCATGATCAAACGGCAAAACGGACTGATTACCGAGCGACTGATTCAACGGCTGTATCCACTAGAATTAAAGGGTCTGTGCAACGATATTGGGTAAGATCGTTTCTCAATTTACACCTGCTTACTGGCACTAGTGGGACCGAAGAGAACTCGAACGCAACGCCACTCACCAAGAAGCGTCTTCGTCGCTCTGGAACTCCAAGGATAAAAGTGAACCTTTTCTTTCAGTCTCTCCTTCGCTAAAGTTGATGACGGAGCTTTGGGGACAACGCCGGCGATGCAATCCCCAGGAGGGCGTCATCGAGCTTTGCGATCCCCGTTGTGAAAATATTTAAATGCGGCTCATTCAGTGGACACGAAATCTGCGTAGGCATTGGATTTTGGCTCGTGACATTCAATACCCCGACGTGCATTCGGTGAGTGGCTCGTGCCAAATCGCTGGAATGACGGGAGCAGCCGAACCTTAACAATGCGTGGAATTTAGATTTCATAATAAAAATAGCAAAGTTGGAAGCGTTCAATAAACTTTAGTTGCCCGTTAGCGCTTGTCCTGTGCGCTTCTTCGTCTGTATGTATGTATGTATGTATTTATAAAATAGACATGCCAATAAAGAAAAGAAGAAAAGAGAAAGATAATGAAAATAAAGGAACTAGAAAGTCAGAGAAATGGTTCGTAGTCACTCTGAAGTATCACGAGTGGACTTTCCACCATGCCTCGAGCCTCCTCTTTGAGCACATCACATGTTTGTTCTCCTCCGTAAAACCGAGGGCCTGCTCAATGCGGGTGCCGACATCTGTCGCAGGTACGATTGCCGGACACTCAAGGAGCAAGTGCTGCATAGTTTCTTCTACTCCACCACATGCACTGCACACAGTTTCAGTTACGTTCACATCGTACCGCTGCCTGTAGATGCGGGTGCGTAAGGCACCACCGCGGGCCTCGGCAAGGAGTCGGCTGCCCAGTGTGTTTCCACACCAGCGGACGGCAGCGATGTTGGTCTTGAAAGCCGCGTATAGGTGCATGCTGGAATGTTCTTCCATGTCGGCTCTCCACCGATTCGTCTCGGCGGTGTTAATCTGTCCTCTCACCTTCGCAACCCAATCTTTCTTTGTGGAGGGCTCGTCGCTCATCGAGAAGGCGCCGTACTTTGTCCCGAGTCGATTGGTACGCCGCCTCCATGTCGTGTGTAGGTTCTTTAAGTGAATGTATATAAAAACCCTTCGTGCCCAGTGATCTCCGTCCATATGTCTCAGTCGGGCGTAATACTCCAGCTTGCTGCTGGCCTCTCGTGCCTCAAACGAGGACCAGCCAAGGTCACCTTGGACAAGTTGATTAGGCACTCTCCCGTGACATCCCAGCGCCTGGCGCCCGATCTCTCTTTGCCGTCGCTCAAGGTATTCCCTAATTTCGCTGGGGACACATGTAACAGCATTGACGAAAGTGAGGCCTGGTACAGCGACAGCTTTCCACAGTTCTCGGGTAATTAAATAACGGTCGCAGCTCCACAGGCTCTTTCGACGAAGCACATTGCGCTTTCTCAGTGCCGATGTCTTGAGGTTTTGGTGGTGTTCTGCCAGATAATCTGCTGAAGTAGTGAGTGTCACCCCGAGGTATTTGTACTTGGTACTAACAGAAAGCACATCGTTCTGAATGGTAAGGGATTCAATGCCCTCCATTTCTCCGGAGAAAAGGACAATTGCCGACTTTTTGGCATTGAACCGTAGTCGAAGTCGAGCCGCTTCTGTTTCACAGGCGATGAGCAGCACATTCATGTCTGACACGTTATCAGCCATAAGGACAATGTCATCTGCAAAAGCGAGTCCAGGAAGCCGCCAACTGACGACGTCTCCATGTAGAGTGTGTTGCAGGGAAAAGCCAACGCCCGTACGTTCTAGTGCTCTCTCTATATCGGATGTGTAGAGCATGTAAAGAACAGGTGACAGCGGGCAGCCCTGACGTAGTCCTCTGCACACCAGAACGTCATTAGAGGCGACCCCGTTGAACGTTGCCATCACGTGATTGCCATCGTATAGTCGCTGTATTAAGCCTACCCAAGGTTCAGGCATGTTGAGCTGTTGAAGTTGTTTTAGCATCAAAGAATGTGGGACACTGTCATATGCCTTAGCAACGTCTAGAAAGCAACAGATGAGGTTACGCTTTTCCGCCCGCGAGATCTCTATGCACTGCGTCAGGATGAATACGTTGTCATCAAGCCGACGATCCTTTCGAAAACCGTTTTGTAGTTCCGTGAGAACACCAGTACTCTCGGCCCAATAGGATATGCGCAAATTGAGAATGTTTGCAAACACCCTGTATGCAACAGCTGTTACAGTGAGAGGGCGGTAGTCACTCAATCGTTGTTTGTTGCCTCCTTTCTTGGGAATGAACGTGACTCGTCCACGTCTCCAATCACTGGGAACTGGTTCATCTCCGCGAACTATGCGACTAAATAGGTGCGCCATTTGATCTCGTGAATCTGATTTCAAGCGTTTCAACACCTTAGCCGAGATTCCGTCCAAGCCCTGCGATGTATTCGCGTGTAATCTCGTGAGTGCGCGATCTATATGCACCCGCCCCACAAGGGTTACATATTCATCTCTAGAGGCCGTCGATGGGGAGTCTTCTTTGAGCCAGGCTTGGTCATGCCTGTCTTCTGCAGGAATTTCCACATCAGAGCCAAACAGCAGGTAGAGTTGTTGCTCAAGCAGTTCTCCAACATTTTGAACTGGGCATCCACTGTCATAATCAAGGAGTTGAGGAGCACTGTCTTTGCCATCTAGAGATCTCATATATCTCCAGAATTTTTCTACGGCTCCTTTTCCGCCATCTCTAATCTCTGCCAAGACCTTGCATTCGTGTGTTTGTTTTTTTGCTTCCACAATGTTTTGCGTGATTGCCTTGTTCTTTCGGTACTCCTCCCATAGTCGTAAAGTAAAAGGATTCTTCCCAAAAGTCTTTAGCGCTTGCCTGTGTCGCCGGTTAGATTCCTGTCGTATTTGAATTGCTTGTTTAATTTCAACATCCCACCATGGAACAAGGTTTCGTTTTCCTCCCGTGTTCTTTACGATGGAGTGTTTAGCAATGGCAATCCTAAGCTCGGTTGCAAAATCATCATAGCTGCGGGCTTTCGCACGTTGAGTACTCTCTTCAAATTTTTGGACAACAGTGTCTATGTCTTCTTCGCGCAGTAGGGTCGTAACTTTGCGCGGCGTGCAATT
This sequence comes from Ixodes persulcatus, assembly GCA_013358835.2. Taxonomy (NCBI): domain Eukaryota; kingdom Metazoa; phylum Arthropoda; class Arachnida; order Ixodida; family Ixodidae; genus Ixodes; species Ixodes persulcatus. The sequence goes on from JABSTQ010009623.1 coordinate 801,701, forward strand.
CCGAGTTTTTTCAACAGTACCAAAGTCTTTTTGTCCCGTCTTTTTTTGCGCTATTTTTAATATGAATGTCAATTCCCAGCAGACTAAGCTTTTACGTGGAATTCAGCGCCGCCCTGTGCTCTGCCAACCCCGACGCGTGGCTATGTTAAGAAAACATTGGCGGCTATAATTCGGGTGCAGGTCACGTGGCCGCTTTTTCTGGCTGCGGGGTGAGGTTGTAAAAGGTGGTAGTTTTTCTCGAATATTTTTTGACGCGATAGCGTTAAAGAGTTTGTGTAGCAGAAAAGTGGCGTCGGTGGCGTGCGCTAAAATTCAAGACTGGTCGACGGGGTCATGACGTCAAAGCCACATGACCTCGCGCGGGAATTTCAAACAACCCACAACGCTCACGTGAAACATGACGTCACGCTAGAAATAAAAGTGATTAAAAACATGACATGTAATGCGAATTAAAGGTCGCCGCATGTCTCAAATTATTTCACCTTATAAAGCAATTCATTTGCTTTAAAGAAAAAAATTTATGCGACTGCCATTGCGTAGAGAAAAAAAAGCAACGGTCATATATGTCAAGAAATAATTATAATCAGTATTTATTGAAAGTAAAAAGAATGTTGCATTGCCTCTTTCAAATAAAACTTAACTAAGTATTTTTTTTTTTTTTGGGGGGGGGGGGGTGTTAAAAATTATGATCAAAACTGGTCAAGTGCAAGCGAAAAAGATGACAATGGCGAGCCTGCGCTCGGGCTCGCTTCATTTTATATATAGCTTTATAACGGGTATTCACTGGAGACCTTATTTGAGGCGCTGTTAAGGGCGTAAGCTTAAAGTCCCTCGATAAACGTTATGCTTTCAAGTACCGCCAACCATTGTTGTGGAAACGCGCAAGACATATGTGCCACGGGCGGGTGCTCCGCCGCCATTCGCTTCCCAGGGCAGCTCATTTCAGAGCTGCGCCGCCATTCGCCTCCAAGGGCCGCTCGAGACATGGGCCTCGTGCACTGGCGCATTTGACGCATTTGACGCTACTTGCAAGACAAACGCAAACACATCGAGGGGCTTTACGTATGCTCAGAACGAGCTCACATTAATAGGCTGCCAAGGCCGGCAATCTTGATGGTGTGGAATGCACGTTGCTAAAGAACTGTGGAATCTTGCCGTCAGCACGCGCTCAGCAGTCGCCCACACAGCTATGGCCGCCAGTGAATACTCCCTATAGACCATTCTAAAAAAGAGCGTGTGGCCGGTGCCATTTTGAGTGTTCGTGCGTTTGGCGCGTTCTTTGCTCGCTTTCCGAAGCGACGAACACGCACGTGCTGGACTGTGAAGATCGCACGCTGGACTGTGATTTTGTAAACATTGGAAAGGTCTATAGGCCTTGAGCGACGTTGGGAATAAATTACTTGAATTTTTGTGAGGCTGCTGCTGTTCCTCGTCTTCAATAGACTAGGGTGCTTCGATGTATGTTTAGGGTGATGCCACCCTTTGTAGTACCTGATGCCGAAAACACGCGCGCACGGCGAAAGTACAAAAAAATAACCGAACACAAAAATGCCGCCGTAGCACAGTCAACCCCAAGAGCCATAGCCTCCTATATATGACAAAGCCTGGCTGATCGCCACGAGAAGCGGCCGCCGAAATGGAAGATGTGGAGCGGCAGACCACGGATGAGAGGAGAATCACGTCACTGGCGCCCCGCTGCGGCGAGACGCCGTAACACACTTCTCCCGAGCGAACAAGTGTGTTTCGGGTCCTCACCGCCGCAAAAGTTGTGCGCTGACGTCCAGGTTCCCCGAGAAATGGCACTTTGATGCTCTGTGCTACCAGATCCTCGCTCTCCAAATCTGCGACCGGGCACTCTATGGCTCCGTCGTCAAACTGCCGGGCTTTCTGTGTATAAAGGAGGCTATGCAAGAGCGCGTGCAGGGAGACGATCTTGCACGCGCTTCAGAACAAGAAAAAAAAAAGAAACGTTCGGAACAAAATGGTCATTAGTCATCACCCTAAGCAAAACACACATGAAGGCACCCTACAATAGACCTTTCGCTAAATTACTCAAGCACCAAGCAGCATGCTGCGAGTGTAAGTACAGGCGCTGCATGTGCTGGCGTCTTCAGCAGTAACTGTTCTAAAGCAAATACCTAAAACAAGTGTCATCTTGCACGCGCATTTCTCAACGCCTTATTTTGGTTATTTATTTTGTCTTTTATGCGGGAAAGGCGAGCGCGTTGGGCGCGTAGACTCACATTTCCAGAATTCTTCGTGATGCTTGGGCAATTTAACAATAGGTCTCTTCAACAAAGGCAAGTATATTTCCACCACTCAGTGTAAAATATTTCTGAAAGAGCTTGGCTTTTTCAAAACATATTACTTTGGAGAACTTTAGAGTTGAAGACCGATGTGGTTTGCGTTACGGCACTGAGCGCGCTGAAATGCCGTGCTCAAGTAGTGTCATTGTGCATACTTTTTTTTTAGCACTAAGCTTTTTTTTTTTGCCTCGTCATTCGATTGCAGCGATTTCTCTCAAGTGTTTGGCGGGACACTAAACCCTCCAGATTTCTTGGAGTGTATGGAAGAAATTGAACTTTAGAAAGCCAAGTGAGATCTTTTTTGTAATATAGATATTTACATTAATATTTGTACAGTGTGCATAAAGGTTGTTTTTTTTTTGCTTATTGAAAAAATACTTTATTTAAACTTTTGTACCGTGTGTACAAGAATTTATCACCGAAAATCTCACCGGAGTTCATATTACCGAGTCATGACTGGCACTGCACTCACGCAAACAACATGAACTGAAACTCCCGATCCTGCCTTTTTTTCTGCATCCGCTGTACCCAAAAGCTTTACTATTATCTCCCAGTTTGTTAAATAAAGCCAAACTTTGCATTCCATTTCTAGTTCGAACCGCATCTTTTTTTTTTTTTTTTTCTTTTCTTCGAACACTCGCAGGTAAACCAAGGAATCACGAAGGACCGTTTCAACTCATATTGTCCGCGACAGTACGCAAACATATTTAAACATAAACAAAAGAAAACATGCTCAACATATTTTCAGCCACGTCAATTTTTTGTTCCGAGCGCCTTGCGTAGAATGCAGCGATTTGGTCACACAGTGCGGGGCGCAGGTTCGTCTGCCTCTTTTGCAGGGGTTGTGACGACGTCAAAACGACGCTGAGCTCTGACTGACTCCGATTGAGGGATAGTGGGTAGACCTCAAAACAAGCTGCCTCGAGGTCTACCCAGTGTCCTTCAATTAGAGCCAGTCAGAGCTCGGCGTCGTTCTGACGTCACCACAACCCCTGCAAAAGAAGCAGACGAACTTGCAGTCCGCATTGCTTTGCGAAAACGCAGAGGTCCGAGCAGCATCGTCAGCTCAACGAAGAGCTTTCCCTCGGACCTTCGTGTGAAGCTGCGTTGAAACCGTTCTGCGACACGCGCATGCGCCAACTTAACCCTCTGACGTCAGGCCACTCCGGTGGAGCTGCTGTCGGCACTACGCATGCGCAGAAGC